>APFE030609239.1:7651-33429 GCA_000404065.3 Pinus taeda | reverse complement strand
CCCCTATCTGCCTTACCCTCCTCCCCTCCCCACGTGAGACCCTACCCAATGGCCAAGAAGTCGCACACCGATTCCAAGAATGAGCTTGCGTCCTCTTGGCCATTGGCTAGGGGCATGGTTGGGAAGGGGAGGGGGGTAACGCATAGAGTGGGAGGGCGGAAAGAGGGTGAGGGAGGGGAATTGTGGTGGGATGAGTTCGCGGTGGAGGAGGGAGGATAAGGCCCGGGGGTGACAGGAGAGGGGGTGAGGTGAGGGGTCAGTGGGGTGAGGCGAGAGGCGATAAGGGATTAGGTTGGGTAGGGAGGGAGGGGAAACGACTGAGGTGTGAAGGAGAGAGGGGAATGGGAGTGGAGGTCGAAAGGGGAGGGAGAGGGGGAGAGCGGGCGAGCGTGTGAGGGACGGGGGCGAGGTGCGGTGGAGTTCGGGTGGAGTAGGAGAGGGAGGGGTAGGGCTGAGGGTGGCCAATGGATGAGGATGAGGTGGAGGAGAGGAGAGTGGAGGGAGGGGGCTTGTGTGTGTTTGAATTGTTTTATTTTTTTTTATTTTAATTCTTTTTATTTTAATTGGCTTTATATATGATGATGATGATAATGATGATGATTTAATTTAAAATTTAAGTTTTTTTCTTGTTTCTTTTGAATTTTTCTTGCTTCTATTGGTATAATTTTTTTTTTTTTTTGTAAGCTACGGTAGTTCCTTCCTTTTCTGTTTATAACACAAGTTGTTCCATGTATAGTAGTTTGGTCGCCTCAACTTGCCCTTATGGGAAACCAAGTCTGTTGGCCACCTAAGTTTGTTATATGCCATCTAGAAACAAAATTTAACTAGTCTTTCAATCCAAGCTAAATAAACTTCACATTTAGAAACACTGTTCAGGTTCGAAACTAACATAAAACACTAGAAAAGAAAATGGTATTCGTTAAATGTTCAAAACTAAAAAATAAAAAAAATTATTCCTTTCGATCATCTTTGTCAAAATCTATAGTAGCTGGTGCGACAGCCAAGTCGCCTAGCTCTCGAGACAGCTTCATCAAACATTTCTGGATCTAATCCAGCTTACTGTCTTGCATAATCAAGATAATTTGTAGGCTTTTCATGTCCTTTTTTATATTGGGCATACCTTGAGCTATTTCTACCATCTCTCCCGCCACTTGCTCCAAGGCTCTGGCTAGTAAGCACTTCATAACCTAGTACACGTGCAAGGCTTGTTTGTATAGCATCATGCTGCCTCTAGGGTGGCCTGGGTCAAGGATAATATCCCCGCATTCTTCCATCTTTGGCTTAGAATCTTTTTTCCATGATACTATTCTCCATTTCCTGTATAAGCTGGCGAATTCCAACCTCTGTCCCTTCTCTGTATGCACGAGCGGCTTCATGGATAGACATCCTACTAGATTTCGTTCCTCTCCTTGAACCAGCTGGTGTCGAAGTTGTAGGATCTCCTCTGCACGGTTGGCTCTAGTGCCCTCTACCCCCACGACTGCGGTCTCTACCCAGGCGAGCCATTTTTTCCTTTACTGACTCCTGATTAAAGTTATCAAAAACAAACATTAGCTTTCTAGGTATTTATATCTTCCCATAAGCCAGCATGCCCTTATCGCTTAGCATTCCTTCCCCACTCGAGCCTTCCCCGTCACTCTGAAGAATCGATGGTCGCTCCCCCCCTGCACTAAGGTTGGTGGTCAAGCCCTCTGCCATCCTGTCCTTCACATCGGTTTCAGCCTTGGTTTTCCCGGGTTGACCCTTTGCCCTACTAATGCATTCCCCGAGCATGCCTATGCTCTATTCCTCACGCTGCCTCTCAATGTAGTCCTCAGACCCGCTCAGACATAGGCCCTCCCCTACAAGTCGTAGCTTTCCCCCCTCCTCCAACATACTATGCATGATAGAGTGATTTGCAGGAGGTAAGCTAAAAGAATCATACCCGGAATTGAGCTAAGCTGCAGAAGATCCCTTCGCTCGTGCTACCCTATTTCCCTCCTTCCTTCATTGCGAACTGGGCTCCCTTGCTATCCTTTCCACCCTCATGTTCCCCTTCCCATCTACCGTACGTCCCATCCCACTACCGTTTCCATTTCTTCCCACCTCTCCACCCACACTCCTGCCACTTCGCTTCCTCGAACTTCCCGTTGTCATGTAGGACGCCACCACATCCAGTTGATCCCGATTAAGGGCAGTAGGTGGTCGTCCTAGCCATCCTCTCCCCTACGATGCCATCCTACTCACATGCTCCCTTTCATAACCCTGATTGGCAGATGATTTATTATTTTTATTTTTATTTTTTGAATTTAAATAATTTTAATTAAATATTAAATTTAAATTTTTTGATAATTTCATTGTAAAAATAATTTATATTATAAATTAAAATTTATTAATTTAAATATTATTATTTTTTAAATTTAAGTTAATTTTAAGTGTTTAAATTTTTTTGTTTTGTTGAATTAATTTTATTTGATTTTTGATATTATTAACATTTTTTCATGATTTTTATTTTTTCATAACTTAAAAAGGTCTTTTTTTAATTTGTATTATTCTTTTCATAATATCAATCTAGTATAATTAATAATTAATTTTTTCCAATTTCAATTTTCACACTAAGTTAATTTCATTTTTTGTTATTTTTTTGTAATATTTATGAAATTAATTTAATCTTGCATGAATTGTCCGCTTTTCAACCCTCGCGCGGGTCATAGTGCATTTTTTCCCGATTTTTATTTTTAATGTTTCCATTTATTTTGTAATTTTATTATTATTATTATTTCTTTAGATCTTTTTTTTCTCTTTATTTATCTTTAATTAAATGTAATGATTATTTTTTTTGTTTATAACTTCTTTTATGCTCATTTATAATATTTCCTATGTTTGATTGTTGTCAATGTTTTTTTTCTATGTTTATTATTGTTATTATTTTTAATTAATTTTTCCATATTAATAATTTTTTGTCTTGTGTATCTTTCATATATATATATTAAATACTATATAGTATATATTATATTGTAGGGTATGTGTCAATGCTTGTCTAGCAACCCGATTCCATTATGCGCAATTGGACCATTGATTTTAAATTTTTTGTTATAATGAATCGAGTTGGATGCACAATGCGTTAATTTCATGGTTGGTCTTTAAGTTTTCATTACAATGGATTGAGCTCACCTACACTCCATGTCAATTTAATAGTTTTTTTTTTTTTTAAATTCGAATGTATCAAATTGTTCACGCTAAGATTTCAAAATCTGTGAAGTTGTGTCATAGTAATAGTTTGTAGATCCTACTTTTCTTCTATGGAAGATACTTATGATTCATTTCAAAATCTGTGAAGGTGTGTCATAGTAATAGTTTGTAGATCTTGCTTTTCTTCTATGGCAGATACTTATGATTCAAATTTAACAGATAAGGATCTTAAAACTTTTTCAACTAAGGTAACTTCATTTATCTCTTCACCCATATTATTCTTGTAATTAATAACCTCATCTATACGCAAGATGTAACTAGCTATACTTTCATCATTGTCCATCTTGAGAGTTTCATAATGAATTCTGAGAGCTTGCAGTTTAGCATGTTTTCCCTGAGAGTCTCCTTCATAGCTCAGAACGATTTTGTCTCATACTTCTTTCGCTGATTTGAGATGCATAACTTTGACAAACTCTAATTGTGACAGACTTCCTAATAATGTATTGAAAACCTTGGAATTGGTTTCATATTACTTTTTACTTACCGTAGTTATAGGAATTGTTGATGGAAACGGATATCGTCCTTCCACGATTTCTGAGACATTTATTCCAAGAGATTGAAGATAGGTTGTGGTTCTTACCTTCCAATAAACGAAGTTTCTCCCATCAAAGATTGGTGGTCTAATGGATCCCCCACTTTCTTGATTACTCATGATGATGGATCTACCTTCAAGCGATCAAGATTCTTCTGAAGGGCTTACTTTGATACCAATTGTTGGAAATAATACTGGGGGGTGAATCAGTATTATCAGATCAATAATTTAATTTTCAAAACTAATTTATATACACTACTTCAGCTCAGTGAAACAACGTTCATATACAACTATCCTTAATGAAACCAGTGTATATGCAGAGATCTTTCGATTTACCCAAATTATCATGTAGCGAACTTTGGTCAGTATATCAGCAATTCATTAGATAGTGCAGTAAAAGTAGAATAAAGCATCACACATAAGCAATACACATAAATACCAAGATATAAGGTGGAAACCTAATGTGGGTGAAAACCACCTGCTGCAATCGTCTCTGTCTGCTTTTAAAAATAAGATAAATATGTTTACAATTTTTGTATTGGTGTAGCCTTATACCATTATGCAGGATTATACTTGTAGAAGGATATAGCCTTCTTTCATTCTCCAGCTTCTACTAGAAGCGAGCTACAACCCCCTAGCTTCTTGTATTATCTTATATGTTTATTAGTACATAGGTGCTAGCCTATAGTAGGCTACAACATTCTCCTTTCTTCTAGGGACCACGTTTCATAAATTTTCAGATTAGATCCATCAACAACATCATTAAATCATAAAATATATCTACATCAACCAATCTCCTATTGAACCAACCACAACCAAATCAATAAGTCACTTTGACAACCCATCAATCTGATCTTTCAGAATGTTGTCACTAGAATACAGTAACAAGAACCCAAGTGAAAACCCAAAACACTGTAAGAACGAACAACAACAACTAAAACATAGACTATAAGGTATACACTACTTTCTTGTGCCGAACCTACGTGTATACGCGATTTTCTCAAAGCCAACCAGTGTATATATCTGCAAATATTAATTCTTAATTTTGCAGCGATACCAGTCTTCAGTTATACCCAGATCATATCATTTACAAAATAATGTATGTATGAGTATTCAGATCTAGAATATTCATTACCAAAAACATGTAGTGGTAGCTCACTTTACAACTTAAGATCTTGATCCATTATTAAATCTTTTCCTCCATCAACCGCTAATGTTCCTCCTTGGTTCAGATCCAACAATGCACCATAACCTAATAACCTGCATACTAGATCTCATTCTTCCTCAAATACTCAATGTTTGATTGCCTTGGCCTAATGGTCTTCTCCTTATTTTATAGTTTTAGTCCTTTCTCAACACCATGGAGAAAAACCACTTAGTACCAACACCTTGGATCAAATACCTGGCGTCAATACCTCGGACCCAATACCTTGGACCAACACCATGGATCAAAATACGATGGACCAAATACTTCAGACCAAAAACTTAATTTTCCAAGGTATACATGCTTTTCCTTTTGTGAAAGTGCATGTGTATGTATACGCGACTTATATACAGTGAACCCACGTGTATACGCAGCTTGGCCAAGGGTGAACCTATGTATACCTCTCTTTCTTCATTCTGTGAAGTTTGATCTGTAACTCTAAGCTTTTAACCTATTCTATTGTGATATTTCATCTGATATAGTTGCCATCAAGGACAACACCTATGTCATAATGCCAACACCTGCTACATGAAAATGACAAATAAATGAAAAATGTGATTGTGATCATGTTTTTCATGTATTTCTCATTTTTCATAGTAGGGTCCATTAAAAGTATGTAACATGGGTACTCCTTTAACGAGTAATTAAATTATGCATCGAATGATTACTATGGCTCAAAATTTGAGTAAAATATTAGAGAGGTAAGTTGAAAATACAAGTTGAAAAAGAAGTTTTTTAAATTTTTAACTTTTTAATCTTTTTACTTTTTTAAAACAAAAATGGTGAATCATCTCTCATGCTTAGCATTATCATATTGAATCTTGTTGGTTCTCATAAATTATATTTTGGTTGTACATTTTTGGACCATTTTAGACCTCAAAATTTTTTCTAATGGTAGATCAGGATGCTTGTTTGTCTTCATCTAATTATTACTCTAATTAGTTCCCAAATAGAATTATTAAAGAACACATATATAATGAATATTATCTCAAGTATTCTAATGTTTTAATAAATACAATTAGCTATATTTCCCTCAAACAAACTAAGAATTTGTTGATCCTAATGAATAAGCTCTACCACATTTAGGAGAAGCGCTTGGTACATTTCATGAAATTGTTCATGAATCTTTTGATTTCTCAAATATACAACATAAAAATCTTGATGACCATATAATCTTTGATTCTTCATTACCTGGGTATAATGAATATCATGAGGTAAGGGAAGAGGGACCTCTTGAAATTGTGATCACAACTGTGACCATTCAAGAGAATTGTTTCATTTTGTTTCTCCCAATTCTTTTTACCTTTTATATCATAACATTTTCTCATATTTTGATGTGAATTACCATTTATTTTCCTTATGTTACGTGGTTCCATCCCAACGTAGTTATTTTGATATGCTGAGTATTGTGATGTAATTGTTGAACATGAAACTTATGAAGTAGTACATGATCCTCCTTCTCTTCAATCACTCACAAGGAAAATATGTATATTACAAAATGTCTTTATTTCATTGATTTTTGACCATACACCACTCTTGCTAAAATTGAAGATTCTACATTTCTTATTGATCCATTGATTGAATCAAATAAAGCCATGTTTCTATTTCACATTTTCAACTAATTCATTTAATCAAAAGTATCTGCCATAGAAGAAAAGAAGGATCTATAGACTATTACTATGACACAACTTCACGGATTCTTCTTGTATAATAACTCTGGTATAAGAAATTACTCTTGGTGTAATAACTCTTTCTTTTAGGTGTTCATTTTTAAATAGTTTTTAGTCATAAAATTTTCCCATAATTTTATGCTTAAAATATTTTGAAAATTTAATATTGTTTTGTAGTCATAGTCTTTCATTTTAATTCCATGGTTGAAAAATTTTCAATATTTTTAATGTTTTTCTAAGTCGTGATATTTTATCTTTAATTTTATGGTTGAGAATAATTATAAATATTTTTACTTAGCTCCATGCTTGAAAATTGTTGTAATTTTAAGGTTTTTCAAAGAAGTGATATTTAAAATTTAATGTCATGCTTAAATTTTTTTGGAATTTCAAGTGTTTTCAAACACGTGATATTTTATCGTTAATGTCATGCTTGAAAATCATTGGAAGTTTAATGTTTTTCAGAGTCGCGATATTTTGTTTTTAACATCATTATTAAAAAATGTTGAAAATGTACCCTAAAAAAGAAAAACGTTATTCTCGCATCAACACTTTTCTTTTTCAAGGTGTTTTTTGCACCAAACAAAATTAGTTTTATTGTTTTTTAACGTTATTTTTGAAAAGTATTGAAATTTTACTCTGGAAAAAAATGTTATTCCCGCATCAACACTTTCCGATTTGAAGTTGTTTTTTCATGTTTTTTTGGGATTTTTGGGCTCGAGTACCAGTTTTGAGGCAATAATTCTCGTTTGATCGGTATATATGTTGGTAGGGGAGTGTTATTTTGGGAGAGAATTGTTCTGCAATGAGGAATGGGCATTCAAGCTAAATTTGACATGAGGGTGAGGAATAGATAAATTATATAGAATATGGGTGGAGGAGATATGGACACCACTTGAGTGACATACTTGCAGTGAGTTTGGAAGAGTTGAAGGTGCATGATGGCCACTTTCGATGTCACAACTCCCTTTCTCCTATACTAAATATTTTATTATTTTTCTTATACAAATACACTTTTATAGTTAAATGTAGGCTATGGTATAAATTTATGTGTTGTGTGCGCAGTGATGATTCCTAAGCTACTTATCATATTGAATCACTTAAATAAGGATACATTGGAAACATCAATAATAAATTACTCGAGTGAAACTTGACTTAAATTGGACTAAGTGAAATTGAACTAGGACAATTAAACAAATGATTTTGACACCTAACAAGCGATTCGAATTAGATTCTCCAATTATATCCCTTAATTTCAACCACATAAAATCTAATTAAGATATGTTAGGTCCCTATACCACTAGTGTAACCCCTTATTTTTATTAGTGAAACCCACTTATTATATTTTTGTGACCATATAGTCCCCATATTGTTATTGTTGTGCCCTTACATTATTATTGTTATGTCGGCTCTGATTACATGATGACCCCTTAGACTCGAATATATAGAAAGGAGGTCTTGTCATTTGTATCATCCAAGAATTTTTCATTTGTGTAAGGTAAAGGAGATTTCCCCTTCAATATCACTACTATCGTTAATAAGAAAAATAATGTGATACAATGTAATGTCTGTTGAGTCATCAAACGTTTCATGACTTAATATTTGAGCATTATTCTTAGTGTGAGAAGAATGGAACATTAGGCATATAGAATAAGCTTTAATGTCTCATAATCATGGTACAAACCTGTCTCCTCCCATACATTTTCTTACATGTCCAATATAAATTGTTACAATTTAACATTGCATATGAACTTTCCTACATCGTCGGTGCCAATCCAATATAGTTCAATGTTTGTACATTAACGATCAAATATTTGGATGAAGCCATCTATTTCACCGTCATCTTGATCAATTTATTCTTAATTTTTCTAAAATAACCAATTCAGTGGCTTGATTTGATCCATTTATGTAGAAAAAAAAAATGTATATAAACAACATACAATTGACCTCGATGCTGAGAGTGTTAAAGAACATTGGAAGCCTCAAGGCTAAATTAATGAATTGACTTTGGAGAATCAATGGAAGTAAATAGTTATTCTACTATTAATCTGAGACTCTCATCTAGAGAAAAAAATCCTCCAAAAATTTTGGGGGCCCAGAGTAATAACTCACAATAAACTTTGACATTGAAAACTTTGAAAATATTTACAAGTCTTCAATTTGAAGAAGCATGGGAAGATCGAAATTATCAAAAGATACTGAAGATATTCACAACAAGTGTAGGTTCCAATCTAAATTAGTCGTGAACAATTCTTACCTCTCGTCATTAACACCTTCAAAAAAATGACATGGTGCTTTCCCTTAAACAAGAAACTACAAGATATGGTACTGAACATGATTTCAGTTGACTAAAGACACTCATACAACTTGTGGCATAATCTAAAAAGATACTTCCAAATTCAAGTTAAGAACATTGAAAATCTCATGAGATCAAACTCATTTTAAAACAATATTTACAAAATAGTTCATGCAATAAAACTGATTTTGTAAAACTCTCTAAACCGATTTAGAAATTGATTTCTTGATTGAGCTGACATCTAGCCTATACTGGAAATATGGCAATATGAAATGGATTCAAAAATTGATCATGAGGAGATGAAAACAGCCTCAAGGGCCTTTTTAGTCTTTGGTTGAATAGGTGCTATAATATCATATTCACTCAATGCAAAATATCCTATAGGTACATCCACCCTCATGCAATAGCTATATCTTTCTGAGTATAGTAATATGATGATTCCATGGACCGTAGAACAATTACAGTTTCACCACTGCAAAACCCAAATCTAGCATCTGGTTTCCCTTAAGAAGTACGTGAGCTTCTAAAGGCACACCCTTGAGAACATGTGCTCGAGTTCTTCCCCTCTCCAACAACCCATATTGGGTTTGTGCGAAAATTGCGAGAATAAGTGAAGTGGTCCTCTATCACCAGCCACGTTATGATATATATGGGAAATATACTGCTAACTATATTAATTGTCCCATAGAAAATGCACTGGTATATATACCTTACCAGTAATAATATACATAATTCAAACATAGTATATATTTCTTTAGTAGTATATACTATAATGGTACTTCAGGTAAAAGTGTATATGAGTCTATACTACATATTATCCTTCTTAACTTAATTTTTTAGAGATTTGTTCAATTTTTCCACCAAAATTAGAGATTTTGACCAGAGTAAAACCACTAATAACTTAATTGCTCTTCCATCATGGCCAAGCCCGAGCTCAACACAATACATGAGAGTCTTTCTCTGGTGCTTTCCACTAGTCATAATAACATGAATCTTCATTTTCCACAAAATTTTGTTGAATAACACAGCTATTCAAATGTAATTTTATACCTCTTTAAGGATGACTGAAAAAAACTACTCCTTCTTACGTGAGAGAGAAATGAGTGGGTGGATGGGTAATGTAGTCACGACTTGTAGGATTCACGATCGACATGCCCCACGCGAAGCTAGGACAATCCCATAGCTATCAATGTGAAGAAATCAATCAAATATGGAGATCTCAATTTCCATGGTCAAGCGTTAATATAGTAACCAACCACATCATATACCGAGGCTCGAATCACAGGTAGTGCAATTGTCAACATGGAAAAATTTAATAATTTAACGTTGCATACAATAAGACCCCAATTCAACAATTTTGCAAATAAACTATAAAAATGCAACCTAGAAGATTGCTAAAAATATAGATGCGACATGAACAGGAGGATTGGACCCTTCACCAATAGAGCCAATATGATTTCGCTCCTCTATATCCAAAATATTTCCCCATGTTGCTGATTCTAATTTTGTAAATTGAAAGTTCAGCAAAAAAATACAAGGGTTTTTTTACCGTAATGTCTCTTCAAGCATTTGGAATACGGATGGACCTCTCACATAAGTTCCCGTGCAACATTTGTCTGAAATGAATTACTCATCGGTTTATTTTGGGATAAAACGCAAGGTGCTCGCGGTGCTTCGTAAGCCTGAAGTTTTATGGAATTTCACACTGCAATTTTCCTTTCAATAAATAAAAATAGATTTTCTTGGGACTGCACCAAATAGAATACAAGTGGAGGCAAAGAGATACTTATGAGTGCCATATTCTCACCATACTGCTCGATTCAATCTACACTCTACCTTCTAGGATCTCTGTTCTCATCTTGGTCAACTCTTCCAATGGGAAACATATTTGTATATATGAACTCGGGAGTGCAAAATTAGGGAGGCAACACTAAGACGTCTACTCCTTTGCATTCATACATAGATAATGATACATCAATCATGGATTCTCAACGAGAGCGGTTTTGTGGAAGGGAACCACCGTTGAATTTTTTAAAACAACCATCTAGAGTTTTTAAGTGTGGTAATGTATTTAAAGCAACCCGAAATACTGAGCTTCTTCTAAACACTAAAAAGTGAGCTTTTACACAATTGTTTTCCTTAATTCAATTAGTTTCCATGACCAGGAAGCTTGCAGCTTTCCTTACTTTCTTGAATAAATACAATTGAAAGCTGTCGCTCCACATTGGCAAAGCTTATCCTTTTAGATATTCCTTAATACATTTCATTTTTCTGATTGTATTTGTTTTTCCCAGCATGTGAGTGGATAACGTCCATATATCCATAACCCAGTAAGTCAGCTTTTGGAATCAAATGCCCTGAGATTCATTTATGAGGTCAAACTATCCTATATGCTTCCCAAATCACAGATACGGTCGAACGTATCTCGATTCCATATGGGTAATAAACATCTCGAATTCTGGCTTTTTTGGGGGGAGCTAGCAAATAACCATTATCCATGAATAGACTTCAGCTAACAGTTCGACAAAAGTCTTACGGATTACCATTTTCAACCTCGATAGCGATATTTCTGGTTGTTGGGTGCAACCTTATGCTGTCTTTGTATGCCTGAGAAATTATTGTACCCCCAGTCTTTAACATTAATCATATGTGTCCGGTATGGCAACGGACTTGGAGTACGTGCAGAAGAAGAAGGGAGCTAAGAAGTGATTCAAGGATAAGTATTAGTGTTTTAATTTAGTTTGTATGCATGTTATTATGAGTGTGATCTATGAGGATTAACTGTGATCTATACATTATGCGGCACATATGATTTTGAAGGTTATGTGTGAGCTAACCTGATATGATATTTTCTACATATTGACTTGGAAAATGTACTATTTGACTTGTTGTATGCAGGAAACTATGGGAATGAAGTGTTCCCCAAAAACACAAAGGCTTGGAAGAATGCAGGGGAATAACATGCATTTCTTCAAACGCAATTAATGGTAGTAAATATAAGCACTAGATACTCCAATAGTAGTACTATATATCAAATTATGATATTAATTGCAGTAAACCTGTTAAGTTTCTGCATCCAAAATCTCTATCAAAATTGATTGAAACTAATGTTACATATAGCAATGGAAGGAGATGTGCTAGGAAAACTCCTTTGTAACTAATGTATTTCTATCAGAAGATTTACATCACATGTCAAAGCCATGGGAGCATGTAAATTCAGAAACAACTAGCTATGAGTGAGGAATATAACATTATAAGATCTAGTAATACACCAAGGAGGGTGTAAATTTAAGGGCGGGAGTATGTAACACCCCTCCCTTGCATGTAAAACTTTGCGAAGCTAAGCTAAGAAAAGCTACGTCTGATGTGTAACATTGGTGAATGGAAAGGGATAATTCTTTCATGATAAAGCTTGTAGATTCAATTCTAGATTAGCTTGATGGAATGGAGATAAATATCCATTAAGAAAAACATAAAAGCTTTGCGGGAGAAAAATCCAAGATTTTATGAAGAAAATCCTCGTGGGAGAGAAATGCAAGCGTTTCTCGGGAAGATCCTAGGGAAATAGATAAAAATATCCATAAAAGCGGGACGTCGGTAATGGAAACCATATCATGAAAAAGGGTATTAAATACCCATTGCATAAATCAATAGTGGTAAGTTTATACATGGCAAGAGCTCTGAGCTCGGGGGTGAACTGTAAGAGTGAGGTCTAGGTTGGGTGGTAGTGCCCCTTCTTCCAAGTGACTTTCTCTCTTCAACTCTGGTTTGATTCAATCACACGAGATACTTTGTGTGTTTGCTCCTTACACTTCTTATTGTCAAATATTAAGGTTATGATATGATGGAGTTGCATGTGTTATCTTTGCTTATGAGATGTCTGAATAATTATGCATGAGGCAACTATGTATGATGAACGATTTTGGTTTTATGTTCGTGTGTTTCAAGTTACCTAAGTGATGCATTATGCACCATAGGATGAATTGTGTGAGTGGTACATTCGAGTATGAACATGTTAAATGGCAAAGCTAGTTACAACGTATTGATGACTTTATCTCCATTAATGTTTGTGTTAAATCCTCAAAGGAGGGAAAATGGAATCTTGGATCTTGAAGGATCATGATTGATTCTTCCTCTTTGATGTGATGTATGCATGGGTACAATTGCATGTGTTACCTTTGTTAGGAGATGATTATATCCTAAAGCATGTGACAACTATTACATCTCAATTTATTTCAAGTTAAATTTAGTGAAGAAACAAAATATTTGGATCTTACTACTATGTAGAGGAGGGATCTGTCAATAGTATGTGGTTTCTAATATGGTGTAGAGGAGGTATGATACTCAAGAGGGGGATATTTAAAACTTTTCCAACTAGCAACTCCCAAAATATGAACTTGACATGCAACCACACACTCAATCCTACTTATTCCACTTTACTGAAAATACAATTTATCTCACTCTCTAAATTTAACCCGAATCTTTTGTGTGGAAATAATTGAATATTTTAATAAATTCCACCTTAAAATTTCAAATTAACAAAAACATTGGACAAAAACTAATAGAACTAATAACTGAACAAGGGTAACCAGAAACAGAGGTATTTACAGCACAACATTTTCTCTGAAATAAACCCCGGTAATCTCCTCCCCGAAACATCGGGAAAATTCCCTCCTAGACAAGGGATACAACCGTTGTATTAAAAATTCCTCAACAAAAGAGGTAATACATGTAAGTTCAATATTAATCTTGCATAAAGAAAAGACAATTTGTGGACGTGGGGAAAGTAATAACTCGGCGTAAATGAGAGCCAGGACATACCACCGAGACTTTTAAAAGATTACCAAATAAGTTGAATGACGACGTGACGTTACGTGTTCAAAGTTTCAAAGTCTCTGAAATATGAGCTGACTTTGATAACCCACAAAATTATTGAATAGAACTCTTAAAAATATTGAAAGCTGAAACAAATTCTAAACCCTTCAGTAGTACTTGAAGTTATTTCCCCGCCACTTCGACTCTAGGACGCTGCAGGAAACACGAGAATGGTGTGTTAGAAATAACCCTAACTAGATGACTGCCGAGAGATAAACCAATCAGTCCAAAGAAACCAAATAACGATACCGTATACGCAGAACAATAAACCAAGCAGTCCAAAGAATGTGCAAAATTCTGGAGGAAATGCTGAACTTACAAGAAGCGGTGTACATGGATTCTTGGGAATGTCGGATGGCGGAGCCTCCCCCAACAGGCTCACCATTTCAAATGACTGGGAAACCGCAGAGAAAACCGGGTAGTTTCTCATTATACCCTAGAAGTGTTGGAATTTTCTGCTAAATTCCATAACAAATAGACAACAAAAAAATGCTCTGTTTTTACTCTGTTTCTGCACAGAAAACTGAAAATTTCATTTTCTGGAAATGGTGTTGGAGCAACAGGATTCGGTGTTGCAGCAACGCTCATTGTGGTGTTGCAGCAACATAAAATTTCTGATATTTTAAAATAAAAACTGAAAAACAGAGTAATGCTTGGCAACACAGAAACTGATGAAACAGTAACTGAAACTTAACTTGTATTCAGTAAAACAGCTGATAAACAATAAAAAAACCAATACAATAAACCAACTTTCTTTATCTCAGAAAGTTTCACGTGTTCAAACACTGCTGTGCGGTTACAAAATAAGCACAAAAATAACCTGTCTCAGTATTGCAGTCTCAACACTGCTACTCCAACAACTTTATCTCAGCACTGTTGTGCATGAAGTTTCATTCATATTTTTGTACATTCTATGTCAAAAACATAGAGATTAACACTGTTTCCGCTGACTCATAAAACATAACTGATGTTCTTTTCTGCTTGGTGAAAAACAGAACTGCTGTGCGTTTATATTTATAGGAAAACAAATATCTGTGTTTAAACAATAAACTAAGTAAAATATCTACTGATATTTATCTGTGTATTTATTGCAGGAGAGGCGGTGATGCTTTTCAAGACGGCAGTCTGCAGGGGAATTAAACTCTGAATTTAATGCGTATTTAAAATGCAAAAAATATGAGAAGACTTTTGCTGCTTCCGGATAATCTGCAATAACTGCTGAAGATCAGATCTATGTTCAGCGTTAATTGGTTGCAGTTGGAATTAAATTCCAACACTCCCCCTTAATTTCAACTGCTGCATACCCATGCATTTCCTTAAATGATCAAAACTTTACTTTTCTAATGGTTTTGTCAAGATATCAGCAAGCTGATCCTCTGTTCTGCAGTGATGCAAAACAATTTCACCATTGTTAACCAATTCATGTATGAAGTGAAATTTTGTATCTATGTGCTTTGTTCTTTTATGAAAAACATAGTTTTTAGACAAAGTTATTGCTGAGCTATTGTCACAGTAAATGGTCGTGCCATTTTCTTGTGCATGACACAAATCTCTGAGAACTCTTCTTAGCCACACTGCTTAGCATGCTGTTGTTGTTGCTACCACATACTCTACTTCTGCTGTTGACAAAGCCACAACTGGTTGCTTCTTGGACGCCCATGAGATGGCTCCCAATCCCATATGAAACACATATCCTGATGTGATTTTCCTATCATCAACACTTCCAGCCCAATCATTGTCCGTGTAACCTGTCAACATGAAACTTTCAGAAGAGGAGTATAAAATACCAAACCCCTTCATTTTATTTACATACTTTAGAATCCTTTTGGCTTCCTGCCAATGAGTCTCTTTCGGTCTTTCCATAAATCTGGAGATTAAAATCAGAGCATGCATAATGTCCGACCTAGTTGCAGTCAAGTACATAAGGCTGCCAACTATGCTTTTGTACAATTTTGGATCAAAATCCTTGCTGCTGTCTTCTTTGGTCAATTTCAACCCCACTACAGTTGGAGTCACAACTGCCTTGTTGTTCTGCATGTTAAATCTCTTAAACAAAGCTTCTACATATTTATCCTGAGAAATGAAAACACCATTTTCACTTTGGTCTACTTCAATTCCAAGAAAATATCTTAAGAAGCCCAAGTCAGTCATTTCAAATTCATTTTTCATGACTGCTTTAAAATCAGCAATGAGTGAAGCATCATTGCTAGTAAAAATCAGATCATCTACATATAAAACAACAATAATATTCTTACCGTCATTCTCCTTTATGTAGAGTGTGGGTTCACCATCACACTTATCAAACCCATTCTCAATCAGATAAGCATCTATTTTGCTGTACCATGCTCTTGGAGCTTTCTTTAGCCCATAAAGAGCCTTTTTCAGTCTGCAAACTTTATGCTCTTGGCCATCAACTTCATAACCTGGAGGTTGTTCAACATAAACATCTTCTTTTAACACTCCATTCAGAAATGCAAATTTAACATCCATCTGATAAATCGTCCATTTGTGTTGTGCTGCAATAGACAACACTGTTCGGATTGTTTCCATCCTTGCTACTGGTGCAAAGGTTTCATCATAGTCTCTGCCTTCTTGCTGCTTGTAGCCTTTCACAACAAGTCTTGCTTTGTGCCTGTCAATCTTGCCTTCAGCATTGCTTTTGGTCTTATAGACCCACTTAACTCTAATGGAATCTTTGCCTTCAGAGAAGTCCACTAACCCCTATGTTTTACTCTTTTCAATTGCGCCAATTTCTTCATTCATTGCTTCAATCCATTTATCTTCATTTACGGCATCTTCAAAATGAACTGGGTCATCAACATGACAATATAAAGAGAATAATGAATTCAGACCAATATTGGTACTTATCTCTCCTTGTTCATATATCTCATTCAGATTTCTGAATCTTGGTCTTCTTGGTGTGCTTGGAGTTCCATCCGAACTTGAGGGTATTTCAGATCCCTGTGGTGTGCTTGTAGAAGAACTTCCTTGACTTCTTAAGGCTGTTCGAATTCCAGCTTGTGGTGTGGTTTGGGAATTTGCTGTGGTGGAGGAGGAACCACCAAGGAAGGATTATTTGTTGTTGTCCCTTCCTATTATTCTTCATGAGACACAATTGTCCTCAAATTCACTGTTCTTTCTAAGCTTCCATCCCAAGCTTCATCTTCAATGAATTGCACATCCCTGCTTACTATCAATTTCTTGGTGGATGGATTATATAGTTTGTATGCTTTTGACTCATCACAATAGCCAACAAATACACACTTCTCCCCCTTACTATCAAGCTTTCTCCTTAGCTGATCTAGTACATGTGCATAAGCTACACAACCGAATACTCTCATGTGAGTGACAATTTGTTTTTGACCACTCCATGCTTCTTCTGGTACTTTTTTCATGACAGCTTTAGTTGGGCATCTATTCAAGATGTAAACTGCGCAAGTGACAGCTTCTGCCCAATACTCATGAGGCAAGTGTTTTGCCTTCAGCATACTTCTAACCATGTCAAGAATGGTCCTATTCTTTCTCTCAGCAACACCGTTTTGCTGAGGTGTATACCTTGCTGTGAATTGTTTTTGTATGCCATTCTCTCTGAAAAAACACAGAAAGTCTTGGGAGATGTATTCTCCTCCTCTTTCTGCTCTGAGCACTTTGATGTAATGCCCAGACTGCTTCTCAACAAGAGTTTTGAAGTGGCGGAATTTCTCAAACACTTCACTCTTCTCTTTCAGCATATACACCCATGTATTTTTGGTGTAATCATCAATGAAAGTTAAAACATATATATTTCCGGCAAATGATGGTATTTGCATCGGTCCACACACAACAGAGTGAACAATTTCCAAGGGTGCTTTTGCCCTTATACTCTTTCCTGCTGGAAAGCTTTCTTTGTGTTGCTTGCCCAAAATGCAGCCTTCACAAAGGCTGTCTGGTTTCTCAATCAACGGCAATCCCTTTACCATTCATTTTCTGTGCAACAGATTCAAGCCTCCGAAATTGAGATGTCCAAATCTCAAGTGCCATAACCAATTCTCATCTTTCACTTGTTCCTGAAAGACTTCTTGTGTTACTGCTGCAATAGTTCTTCCTTCCTTCAAATCTACCCTGAGTTTGAGAGGAAACATTCTATTACTAGTCATTTGCACCTCTGCAATGATCTTCTTACTTGGAGGTATATCTCTGATTGTACACATATCATCTTTGAAGAACAAGTTGTAACCTTTGTCAATGAGTTGTCCAATGCTCAAAAGATTACATTTCAGACCAGGTATATAGTATACCTCTGGCACAATCATCTGTTCTCAATTTCTTGCTCGGATACTGACTCTGCCCTTACCCTTGACAAATATCTTAATATCAGTCCCTGTTGTTACCTCAGATTTCACATTTTCATCGAGATTGGCAAACATTGCAATATTTCCAGTCATGTCATTACTACAACCTGAGTCTAAGAACCAAACATCTTCTTGTTTGTCTTGTTTAATGTTACATGTTAACAGCACATTCTTTAGATTCTTATTTTCTTCATTTGCAAAATTAACATTCTGCCTGCTATTCATGTCATTTTGTTTCTTCTTACATTCATTGGCATAGTGCCCATATTTCTTATTATAATGACATTGGACTTGGGATTTGTCATACCTTTTTCCATGAGCTTGCTGTTTGCTTGAACCTTCATCTTGGTTCTGATAATATCTGCCTCTGTTTTGGATTCTTGCACGACCTCTGTTATTTGCTCTACCTCGACCTTTTCTTTGGCTGAAAGACATCTGAGTCTTGAATGCTTGCTCAAAAGAGGAATCTGTTCCTCTACTCAGTCTGTGTTCATGAGACATAAGAGAAACAATCAGTTCATCTACCGTGAACTGTGAGAGGTCTTTTGTTTCTTCTATTGCTACCACAACAGCTTCAAACCTTGAGAGTAAACATCTCAAGATCTTCTCTACAATCCTTCTTTCTTCAAGAATTTCACCATGAGATCTTATCTAGGTTATCAAACCAATAACCTGAGTGAAGAATGAATCTATTGTATCAGATTCCTTCATGCTGAGTGTTTCAAAGTCTCTCCTCAACATCTGCAACTTTGCAGTCTTCACCTCCTCCATGCCTTGATAGGTAGTTTTGAGAATATCCCATGCTTCTTTAGATTTTGTTGCTGCTGCTATGCGTGGAAAGATACTTTCATGTACTGATTGGAAGAGAAAAAACAGGGCTTTTGAATCCTTCTTCTTGTCACTCTTCAACTGGTCTCTTTCTGTTGTTGTCAAAGCAGCCAATGCTGTTGCATCTGCAGGTTCAACATAGTCAGTTTCAACCAGCTCCCATATTCCTTGAGAAGCAAACAATGCTTTCATTGTTATGGATCAATAAATGTGATTTTTCCCATTAAACTGTGGCAGTTGGGAATTTTGAAACCTGTTCCAGCATCTGCCATCTTAACTCTGTATAGGTAAAGAAAAGATAGTGACTATAAAATTAAAAACAAGAAAAAACTTTATCTGCTGGAAAAATCTGCTCAATAAGTTTCTTACAACTCCTACAGTGAAAAACAAACTCTGTTTTTCACTCACAGAGTGCCTAGACTAGCTCTGATACCATGTTGGAATTTTCTGCTAAATTCCATAACAAATAGAAAACAAAAAAATGCTATGTTTTTACTCTGTTTCTGCACAGAAAACTAAAAATTTCGTTTTCTGGAAATGGTGTTGCAGCAAGAGGATTCGGTGTTGCAGCAAAGCTGATTGTGGTGTTGAAGCAACAGGAAATTTTTTATATTTTAAAATAAAAACTGAAAAACAGAGTAATGCTTGGCAGCACAAAAACTCATGAAACAATAATTGAAACTTAACTTGTATTCAGTAAAATAGCTGATAAACAGTAAACAAACTCATACAATAAACCAACTTTATTTATCTCAGAAAAGTTGCACATGTTCAAACACTGTTGTGCGGTTACAAAATAAGCACAAAAATAACCTGTCTCAGTATTGGAGTCTCTACACTGCTGCTCCAACAACTTTATCTCAGCACTACTGTGCATGAAGTTTCATTCACGCTCTTGTACATTCTATGTCAAAAACACAAAGATTCACACTGTTGCCGCTCACTTAGAAAACAAAACTGTTGTTCTTTTCTGCTTGGTGAAAAATAGAACTGTTGTGTGTTTATATTTATAGGAAAACAAATATCTGTGTTTAAACAATAAACTAAGTAAAATATCTACTGATATTTATCTGTGTATTTATTGCAGGAGAGACAGCGATGCTTTTCAAGACGGCAGTGTGCAGGGGAATTAAACTTTGAATTTAATGCGTATTTAAAATGGAAAAAATATCAAAAGACTTTTGGTCCTTCCAGATAATCTGCAATAACTGTTGAAGATCAGATCTCTATTCAACAATAATTGGTTGCAGTTGGAATTAAATTCCAACAAGAAGACCAGCTGAACCGTGGGATCGGAACCCTATCAAATAGACGGTAATGCCCCCTCGTCCCCCTCGTCCTACTTTCTTGAAGCTAAAAACAAATATCTCAGAATATTTAAACTTTGATAGGAATCTCAATAAATAAACCTTTAATGAAATTTTGTCTTCATAAAACTTGATTTTACGTACGTCAGAAAGTCCATGAAGAGGACAGTAAAATTGAACCAAATGGAGGCTATTGTCTGGAAATAGCCTTTTACTAGCCTTTAGGAGAATGACCCCTCTACGACTACTGCAAAATATTGGAGAAATGGAGGCTATTGTCTGGAAATAACATTTTCCTAGACTTTACGAGAATGACCCCTCTACGCCTACTGCGAAATATTGGAGGTGAAGTCTTGAGTTGATGGTAACATGAATGGCGTCGCATGAGAATAAGAAAAGCAGTTTTTATGAGAGGCCCTTAAACGAAACGAAATGATT
Organism: Pinus taeda; assembly: GCA_000404065.3. Lineage (NCBI taxonomy): Eukaryota > Viridiplantae > Streptophyta > Pinopsida > Pinales > Pinaceae > Pinus > Pinus taeda. Next base: position 12,720 of record APFE030609239.1, on the reverse strand, counting down.
GATAACAGCGGGCTAAACCAGGATATTTAAATTTAAAGTGTTATTCTTGGTTTGAAGCTAAAACCTCTTCAAATATTTTTCATCATTAGTTAGATAGTGTGTATAGGATTTTTTCATCATTCATCATTAGTTAGATAGTGTGTATAGGAATTTTTGATCATTAGTTAGATAGGGTGTATTGGATTAAAAATATTGAAATCAAATATATTCATTAATTTTTTAGAAGAGATTATTATATTACATTTATATGTTGAAATAAATAATTATTATTTACTTTAAAAAAATCTATTATAATTCAGTTTCTAAATTATTAATGAGGACAATTATCTATGGTTGCTAACTGCTAATGCAAGCTTACTGGTCAATGAGACTAGATAATGAGGACCAAGATATGTAGCTGCTAACAGTTAATGCAAAACCAAGCCACACCACCCAACTTAGTAGCTCATAAGAGACAGACTTTCACTAGTGCTACATGCCTTTTGGTCTTGGCCAGTTAACCTATTTCCTTAAAGAAGAAGCCCAACTCTTAACTAAAAAACCTATGCACCAAAAACTATAAATAAATATTATATTTTATTTTACTTATAAATATTTTAATAATTTATTATTTTAATTATACTTATTAAACTCATGCAAGTATAATATTATGTATTATAATATATATGAATAGCCAGTAACCTTCCTGCGTTGAAAATGGACTTGCTTGGTCCCTTAAACTATAAATTTCACTTCTATAGATTTTACTTTATCAATATTCGTCATAATTGAAAACAAAATTTATTTATATTAAGTAAAGAAATTTAATAGAAAAATTCAAAGATGTAGGAAAAGTATATAAACTCACAAACGACGCGGATAAAAAAAATTCAATAAACATAATTTCTTTCGAGTAGAAATTCTTCCAAACTTTCACCTCTAGATCAACCGAAATTAAAGTGACTACGAACGCGCGGCATCGTGCACGTCTCCGCTCTATATATACCAACCCTTCGATTTATTTCCCACATCACTTTTCGAGTTGCATTTGAAAAGAAGCCGCCCAGTAACGATACTACGAGAATATTCCAACGATCGGAGATCCCCAACAACGATACTACGCGAGTCCTCTAACTTGGTGTCGATCGTTCTATCCAACAAGCGCTCTGAATTTTCAATCTATGAAGGTTGGTAAGGAACCTAAATATTTTTTCGATTGTTGTCGAATAAGCTCTTGTTATTTAGGGTCCCACTATCTGTAAGCAGTCTCTATTTCAGCCGTACCTTAATTTTCGCTTTAGGGTTTTGGTATACTATACCTTAATAGTCTCACATTGAAATCTTGTACATTAATCGCAACCGGTCAAATCCATGTGCACATCTATGTGGGTTGGCGTTATATGCCTTTGACATGTGATTAAGGGTGTCCAGATTTTTCTCAGATTCCATTAGGGATTTGGGGTACTAGAAAAGAAGACTTTATTCCTAGACTTTTTGTTGAGATTTTTTTGTTTGGAGTGAAATAGGCAAAAATCTCTGTAGGTGACAACAATAGAAATTCAGTTCCTAGATTAGCTCCAGGTTGTTGGGAGATGATTAATGTCTCCTATATTTTATGTGAGTGAGTTAATGAGGTTGTTAGATTCTCTATGCTATATAACAGGCAACCATTCGGATGTTTGGTATGAGTGTGAGAGTTTTGTGAAGATTTCATTATGTAATCTCCTATTTTGTTTAATAAAATGCCGATGCCTATGTTGTGTGGACGTAGCCCAGATTGGTTGGGTGAACCACGTTAAATTCTTGTGTTTTATGTGCTTGATTTATTATGCTGTGTATTTTATTTGATTAAGCTGTGCATCTGATCTCCAACAAGTGGTATCGGAGCATGTTGGAGGAGTGGCGCAGCTGGAGCGGGTGTTGGAGGTGGAGCGCTGGTGTTTTCCTACCTGCGTGAAGACTGAAGGCAGTGCTGTATACCGCGTGGAGGAGGAGCGCACTGGTGCTGGTGCGTGGAGCAGATCGCTGCTAAGGATTGTTGTGTGGTGTGTACCCCTTGCTCGCAGCGTGTGAAGGTTGCTTGCTGGTGCGTGGCAACCATATGGATGCCGGTCGAAGTTGGATGGTGGTGTGAACCTACTGCTGTTCAAACCAGTGGACCTGCGTGAGCGCTAATATAACTACGTGGTTTGGTTATTGGCGCTGTGCCTGGTGCGTTGAACGCAATAAAGTGTTCAGGTATACATTTATTTTTCCAATAAGAAATTCATCGCAGGTCATATTAATCAAACCATTAGAGCCATCATTTGAAAGTGAACGCAATAAAGAGTTGAACTATCCATTTATTTCAATAAGAAATTCATCCCAGTGTATATCAATCAAGACAAACGTTTCTAATTAGAAGCTTCGAGTGAGTTCTCCAAGCGGATATAAATTAGAACAAAGGGACGAACTTGTTCATTGCTGGCTTGAAACGACCCGAGTGCCTCATATTCCCCATGTGCCTGACCCATTTAGTGAAATCATATTTTATTTTCAGCCGCTGAGACCGCTTCGGCGAATGAGCATACGACAGGAAAATTGTGATTCTGCGTGTTTCTACGCGACTCGGCTCCTGGCGGGCGCTCGATGCCAAAATCGCCAGCAAAACGACGAACGGAGCGTTAATAGTCGTCGTCGTATTCAATTCCAGAAGCCCGGGACACGGCTCGGAATTTAAAAGCAGCGGTGCCCACAGAACGACATGAAATGCGAGCAGAATTGAGCGGTCAATTCGAACAGGTTTGATCAGGAGAAGGAGCGAAGGATACTTATTGTAATACACATATGAGATGACCAATTTTTTTAATGGCACTATCTTCCACTCACAGATTTTCAAGAAAATCCGCATCTCTCTATACCTTGAGCAATCTGCATGAAAATTGGGAGAATTTGATACTGAGTTTTATGTATTATAATTCACAGCAAAAAGTTTTTTTTTTTTTTTAAACAAAGGCATAGGCAGTTTCTTTTTTGTGTAAAAACAAAGGCATAGGCAGTTTTGTTTTAATTGTTGGTATTTAAACGTTGGTTTTGGAGATTATTGTGTTTTTTTATACAAGATGGCGAAAACTCAAAGTGCGCGGTTTGAAATTGAGAAATTTAATGGCAAGAATAATTTTGAAATATGGAAGGTGAAAATGCATGACTTGCTTGTCCAACAAGGCGTGGTAAAGACATTAATGGGTAAATCCAAACAACCTTACAACATCACAGACAATGAGTGGGATGAGATGGACGAAAGAGCAGCTAGTGCTATTCGATTATGCCTTGCGGACGATGTCCTGTTTAATATCGTGTCAGAGGTAACAGTTGCTGGTTTGTGGAAGAAACTGGAGAAACTGTAAATGACCAAATCCTTAACCAATAGGATTCTCCTGAAGCGACAGTTGTAGAGTTTGCGAATGAAGGAAGGTACATCAATTGTTGATCATTTAAATGCTTTTAATACTCTTCTTGTGCAATTACAAAGTATAGAAGTAAAAATTTCATCCTAGGATAAAGCTATTACTTTATTGTGCTCGTTGCCCGTGTCATGGGATCGTTTTGTTACTTCTATAAGTCTTAGTTCATAAGAAACTATTGAGTTTGATGATGTAGTTACACCTTTATTATCGGAAGAAACAAGGAGGAAGTCGCATTCTGAAACCTCTACATCAGAAGCTATGATGGTTAGAGGTCGTTCGAAAGAAAGACGCCCCAAGAAGCCGAGCGACTCACGCTCAAAGTCGAAAGGGAAGAAGAGTAAGCTAAAGTGCTGGTTTTGTGGCAAATCAGGGCATTTAAAGAAGGACTGCTGGAAGCGACAACAGCAAACTTCAAAAGCAGAGTCTTCGACAGAGAAGAAGGAAGCCAATACGACAGATACAGGTTCGGCATCTGGTTCAGGTATGGGTGATGAAATATTATCAGTTAATGTGTCAAATCATGGTCAACATTGGTTGTTAGATTCCGGTGCATCAAACCACATGTGTATCCATAAAGAATGGTTTAAGAAATATAAATCAATTAATGATGGAGTTGTGTACATGGGTAATGATGTAACATGTAATATTGTTGGGATTGGAAGCATACAACTACAAATGTTTGATGGGACAATTAGAATATTAACTGATGTGAGGCATGTACCAGATTTAAGGAAAAATTTGATTTCATTAGGAGCACTTGATTCAAATGGATATAACTGTAATTCAAGGTGGAGTAATGAAAATTTACAAAGGAATTTTACTAGTTATGAAAGCTAAGAAAGTAGGAAATCTATTTCAGTTAGATGGAGGTACAGGGTCAAATTTTGTGTCTACTATGTCTGAACATGACAGTAATTCCATTCAATTATGGCATCAAATATTAGGGCATATGAGTGAGAGAGGATTGAAAATTTTGGCTGATCGCAAGTTACTTCCAAATCTGAAGTCTGGAAAATTAGATTTCTGTAAGCATTGTCTGTTTGGAAAACAAAGTAAACAAAAGTTTAAAACAGGCAAACATACTAGTAAAGACATACTTGATTACATCCATTCAGATGTTTGGGGACCAGCCCCTACAACTTCATATGGTGGTTCGTCTTATTTTGTATCATTCATTGATGACTTTTCTAGGAAGGTCTGGGTCTACATGTTGAAAAGAAAGTCTGATGTTTTTTCAGTTTTCAAGCAGTTTAGAGCATTGGTAGAAAACAACACTGGTAGAACGATAAAGTGTTTAAGAACTGACAATGGTGGGGAGTTTACTTCCAAGGAGTTTGACAGCTATTGCAAGGATGCAGGGATCGAGAGGCATAAGACCACGGTCTATACTCCTCAGCAAAATGGAGTTGCGGAACGCATGAACAGGACTCTTCTCGAGAGAGCAAGGAGTATGCTAAGTAAGGCCGGGTTGCAAAAGGATTTGTGGACGAAAGCGGTGGCAACAACTTGTTATGTGATAAACCGATCTCCATCGACGACCATAGACTGCAAGATTCCACAAGAGGTATGGAAACGACACCCTTGTGACTATTCTAAACTCAGAGTGTTTGGTTGTGATGCATATGCTCTAGTGCCTAAACATCA
>APFE030609236.1:95197-132134 GCA_000404065.3 Pinus taeda | reverse complement strand
GCTAGATATAGGAAGCAATTCAATTCTTTTGCTATCTTACAATGAATAAAATTGTGGGTACTTCCTGAATCAATCAACACTATTACCTTTTTCTTCTTGATTTGTCCTTCTATATTGATGTTTTGAGGAGTGGTAATTCCCACCAATGCATTACAAGATATCATCGGATTCATTTGTTCTTCATCTAGGCTTTGTTCCTGGAGTATATCCTGTTCTTTTGACTTTTCTTGCTCCTTTTCGTCTTCCTCTTCACAATCTATGTAGAATAATTTCTTCTCAGCACACTTATGATCTTTAGTGTATTTACTATCACAACTCTAACAAAGCCCTTTTGCTCTTTTTTCTTCCAATTGTTGTGGTTTCAACCTTATAGGTTGTGGAAGACTAGGGATAACACTTCCATCTTTATAGTTGTGAGTGGTATGCTTCTTGGTTGCCATAATTTTGCTTTCCATTTTTCTTGCTAACCTGAATGCCTTCTCTAATGAATCAGGTTCCCAAAGGCGAACAACATGTTGGATATTATCCTTTAAAGTCCCTATGAACACATCAATCCTATGCTCCTCTGGAATATTTTTTACCCTTATGTTCAATTTTTGGAACTCCTCAATGTGCTCCATTATTGAACCCTTTTGTTTGAGACTTACCAATTGGCTAAAAAAAGTGTTGCTTTTTGTATCCTCATAATGTGCCATCAATTCTTCCATAAAAATTGCCCAAGCCATAAATTGTTTACGAGAGAAAAGCCATTGATACCATACAAACTAATTTGGTTTCAAATATAAAGTTGCCATACGTACCTTTTGTGTGTTTTGCAGATTATTGAGATCAAAAAATTGCTCCATCTGTAATATCCATATTGCGGGATCCTTGCCATCAGACTTCCTCATATCGATTTTTGGAATATGGTGGGTCTTCGATCCAACATTAGAGTCTATGGAATCATGATTAACATTTATTTTGTTCTCATCATTAGTTTCATTTAGTACATTCTCACTATTATTGACCATTCGTTGTAGCAACTTATTCATATTTATTGTCAATTCTTCCATCTTATCATCCATGCCATCATTTTTAGCGTCCATGCCATTCATCTTAACTTCCATGCCATCCATCTTAGCTTCTACACCCTTCTTTAAGTAGTCCATATTAGCTTCTACACCTTTCTTTAAACCATCCATCTTGGCTTCTACATCTTTCCTTAAACCATCCATCTTAGATTCTGTTGCTTTTTGTGCAAGTGACACTTGTTGCACTTGTTCTTGTAATTTTGATATATCATGTAACATTTCTTCCTCTTCTTCATGAGTCATGCTAGAGCTTTCAGGTTCCTTATTAGGTGTTTGCATTTTCTTTCCTCGGGGCATTAGTTACCGATAATAATGCTCTAATATGCCCTTTGAATTCCTTCAAAATAAATTTCAAACCAATCTTAAGAAAAAATTTAAAAGAATCTACACACCTTTTTTCACTTTGTAGGAGCGCGATATTGCCTCTGATGTATCTCTGTACATTCAAATCATCCAGTTTTGAAATTGTGACCAGTAGTATCCCTCTGTGTCCTCTTTCCAATGCCACCAGTCTGATCCAAATTGGATTCTCCAAGGAAGATTTATGCGAAATCTCCCACAGTGACCTGATTATGGACTAGTTCAGTAGGGTGAACTTGTACGATGTGCCACGAGTCCTTGTTTCATCTTTTGGCTCTAAAAAATATATACAAGAAACTACAGTCTGTCCTCTTTCTGCACCTTCTTACGAAATTTCAATCCAATGCTCAGAGAAAAAGTTATGATGATGTTCCCTAGGTCACATGTTTGGAATGTAATTCAGGAGTCTACAAAAAGACCCACTTCCTCAGATCATATATCGGCAAATATAGGGCAAAACACTTTGAAATGTGGACCTGAGATTCAGCGTGATGTCTTCTCAAATGGGTTTTTTATTAGCTTTTGAAACATCGCACAAAAAAAGTTATTGCAAAAATGCCACGATGACCTATTTGGAGCAGCGAAACCCTAGAACCCAAAGCTCTGATACCAAATGTTATGAAACCAGCTCAAGAAAAGATAGAAAAGATAGAAAAGATAGATCAATGCCTTAGAATTCAGCCTCTTCAAGGGGGCAACCTCCTTTACATTACATAAATGAACAATTCTTGGATGATACAAATGACAAAACCTCCTTTCTATATTATAGGAGTCTAAGGAGTCACAATATAACCCAGCTGACCTAACAATAATAATATAAAGCCACAAAAATAATAATAGAGGGATTCTATGGGGCACAGTAATAACAATATGGGGGCAATAGGGGCACAAAAATATTAATAAGGGGTACAACTACAATAGTAATGGGGTAATCACTAGTATTATAGGGACCCAACAATAGTTGAAGTGGTCAACTCTCTTAAAGGATTGGAAGAAAACATTGAAGAAAGCACCATTGTTCAAAAGGTTTTAAGATCTCTCCCAGACAAATTTGACTCCAAAGTAAGTGCCATAGAAGAAATGAAGGATCTAGATACTCTCAATAAGGATGAACTCCATGGAATCCTCATTGCCTATGAGATGAGAAGAGGTTTCCCAAGTTCCAAAGATGCAACATTCAAGGCCTCAAAATAAAAAAAGGGGAAAGAAAGGAATGTCAGTAGTGATGACTCCGATGTTGAATCCGAATTGGAATAATTTGTACAAAGGCGGAAGAAAGGATCTAAGCTAAAAGGTAAACATCCTCTTATTTGTTTCAAGTGTGGAAAAATAGGTCATTATGCTGCAAAATGTCCTCATAAGCATGATAGTGATGAAGAAAATTCTAAAAGTACGGCATACAATAAGAAAGGGTTCAATAAGAAGAATTTACTCTCTAAGTAATATGAGTTTGATGAAGAGGAATTTGTAATCATAAAAAAGAAATCAACGAACCAGTTCCCTCACTACAAAGGAGGTAATGAAGAATCAGATGAAGAAAATGACCATGTTCGAAGCCAAGAAGTATTATTCATGGCATTCACAAATGATGATGACTCAGGGCTAGATGGGAATGTAGATGAAAATGAGAAATTACGGAATAAAATCATTTCTCTCAAGGTAGAAAATGAGGAAACAAAAAGAAGGGAAGATGTCTTGAAAAATAAGCTAAAAGAAAAAGAAGTAGTTTGCGAAGAACGTGAAGCAGAAATAGTATCTTTGAGGAAGGAATTGGAGCAAGTTAAAAAGGGTTGGAAAAGCTCTCAAATACTTGACACTATCCTAAATAATAAAAAACATCAACATGAAAAATCTGGAATAGGTTTTAAAGGAGAATCATCAAGTACTAAGAATAATGTGAAAAGCTATGCTGACATACTTTCTGGCAACCCAAAAGAAGAAAGACTATTTCATCAAAGGCTCATCCCAGATCCAAAGAATGAAGAGAGAATAACTCCAAGGAAGAATGTTGATCCGAATCATGGATGTTACAACAAATACAAAATAGTATTTCATCAAGGGCCCATCTCAAATCCAAAGAATGAAGCAGGAGTAACTCCGAGGAAGAATGTTGAATCAAAACATGGCTATTACAATAGGTACAAAACTATCTATTTTGGGCATTGTTTCCATTGTAAAAATTTTGGTCATCAAGCTAGACATTACATGGCTCATAAGAATGACACACCAAAACTGAAGGATCAGATAAACAAACCATATGGCCCCAAAGGGCAAGGACAAATTAAGACCTACAATTCTTTTGAACCCTTGGCCAAATTTGATATGATTTGCTCATTATGTAATAATAACAGACACAATGAACAAAATTGCCCACTCAAAAGAGGAAAAGCAAGAAGTGAGAATCCCAACACAGATAAATGTGGCCTAGCTCTATGTGCTAAAAATAATGAAAACCATTGGTTTGTGGATAGTGGGTGCTCTAGACACATGATAGGGGACAAAGGGAAGTTTGTCTCATTGAACAAAAAGGAACGAAATGTATCCTTTGGAAGTGCATCTGCCAAAATTGCTGGAAAAGGAACTGTTACTCTTATTAATGGAAAATGAAAAGATCAAAATGCTTTGCTAGTAAATGGGCTCAAACACAACCTCCTGAGTGTTAGCCAAATCTGTGATCAAGGACATAATGTTGTCTTTACCACTGAAGACTGTGAAATAAGGAACTCTTTCTCAGGGGAACTTGTGGCGAAAGGGGTTAGAACACTAGACGACATCTATATTCTAAACAAGATTCAAGAAGATAAATGCTACTTAAGTCAAACACATGAAACTTGGTTGTGGCACAAGCGACTTGGACATAAAAGCTTCGATAACTTGATCAATATCAAGAAGATTAAAGTAGTATGAGACATCCCAAACTTATTCAAACCAAATCAAGGAGTATGTGGCCCATTTCAACATGGAAAGCAAACTAGAACAAGTCACAAGACCAAGGAGTTCTCTACATCAATGCCTTTGGAGATCATTCATGCTGATTTATGTGGACCAAATAGAGCTCTGACACTCCAAGGAGAAAGGTATTTTGCTTTATTTGTTGATGAATATACTAGAATGATGTGGGTGTATTTTATAAAATATAAATCCGAAGCATTTGAGTCTTTTAAGAATCTTAAAGCTCTTGTGGAAAATTAAAAGGACTCTAAGATTAAGTGTCTCAAAATAGATAGAGGAGGAGAATTCACATCAAAAGAATTTGATGAGTTATGTAAAATACATGGAATTAAAAGAGAACTCTCTACTACTAGAACACCAAAGCAAAATGGGGTAGTTGAAATAAGAAACCAAACAGTTCAAGAAATGGCAAGAACAATGTTAACAGCAACTAACTTGTAGACAAAATTATGGAAAGAAGCAGTTGGGAAAATTGTCTATACATTGAATCAAACTCAATTGAGACCAAATAATGAAAATAATCCTTATGAATTATGGAAAGGAAGAGTTGTGTCAGTAAAATAGTTCAAGATTTTTGGAAGCAAGTGCCTCATAAAAATCAATGATGACTCACTAGGAAAATTTGATTCATGGGTTGATGAAGGGATCTTTCTTGGATATTCTATAAGAAGAAAAGCCTACAAGTGCTACAATAACTGACTACAGAAAATAGTGGAAAGAATTGATGTAAAAATTGATGAAGGCCTTCCAGAAAAAGAAATTGAAGAACATGCTCTCATTGAAGAATAAGAACCTGAAAAAGAAGAAAAAGACCAAGGAAAAACCAAGGAAAAAGAACCATCTCAAAAGGCATTATATGGGTTGAAACAAGCTCCTAGAGCTTGGTACACAAGATTGGATCACTATCTACAACAACAAGGCTTCAAGAAGGGGGTGGCAGAAAGTAATCTCTACATAAATATGGATGAGGATAAGTTACTAGTCGCACTTGTTTATGTTGATGATCTGATTTTTGCAAGTAATAAAGATGAGATGAGCCATGAGTTTTCTCAAAATATGTAAAAAGAGTTCGAGATGTCAATGATAGGAGAGTTATCTCACTTCCTTGGACTACAAGTATCTCAAACCATGGCAGGCATGTTTATATCTCAAGAAAAATATCTTAAAGACATTCTTAAAAGATATGGAATGGAAGACTGTGTACCCATGAGCATACCTATGACCACAAGTTTCAAATAGAGCAAAAATGATGACTCCCCTCAGATAGATGCAACTCATTATAGGTCAATAATTGGAGCCCTTCTGTACTTAACTCCTACAAGACTTGACATTATGTAAGCAGTAGGAATGGTGGGAAGATTTCAATCAGCTCCTAAACAATCCCATTTGTTGGATGTAAAAATAATTCTCAGATACTTGAGGAACTCTTGATTTCGGTCTCTGCTACCCTAAGAGCTCAACTCTTATTTTGACTGCATACACCGATGCTGATTGGGCCATAAGTGTCGATGATCAGAAAAATACTAGTGGAAATGCATTCTTCTTGGGAGACTATTTAGTATCTTGGCTCAACAAAAAATAGACATCCATATCATTATCTACAGCTGAAGTCGAGTATATAGTTGTGGCAGATTGTTGTACTCAAATACTATGGATGAAGGAAGCTCTAAAATATGTCAACATAGGTACAAATCAACTAATTACCATCTATTGTGATAACACAAGTGCAATCAGCCTCAACAAAAATCTAGTGATGCACTCAAAGACCAAACATATACCAATCAAGTATCATTTCCTTCCTGAACAAGTAGCTAAATAAAACATCATCTTGGAATATATCAATACTAAGGAGCAGATAGCTGATATTTTCATAAAACCTCTTCCTCAAGAAGCATATGAACATCTTCGTCAAAAGATGGGGGTTATCTCTTTAGCATCACTTAAGTTGATTCATAAAGATGTTACAGGACAGGGGGAGTAGTTCGACAGGGGGAGTCCTTGTACACTCCTTTTCCATTGATGTCAAAGGGGGAGAGAAGAAGAATATTGCCATCAATAACAAAAAGGGAGATTGTTGACCTAGATTGTCATTGATGTCAATATGGCAATATTCTAGGAGAAGCGGAGCATGAATCCATGAGGAGAAACTAGAGGAAAACCATGATAGTCAAGCCATCAAAAGTCATAGGAGCTATCCGAGCAGAGCTATCAAAGTAGGGAAGAAGTTCATTAGAAGGAACAAAGAGGAACATACATCAGGAGGAAAAGCCAACGGAAGAGAAGTTAACAGAGGAGCATCACATGTAATATATGCCAAAGAAGAACTATCAGAATCCAAAGGGAAGACCAATCAGAGGAGCAAGAGAAGCATAGAGGAAGAGTCATTTGAAACCACGAGAAGCAAAGAGCGGAGAGTTGTTACTCTATGTAACCACGTTCAACAGTTAACTGGCAGGTTTGTAATAGTGGCAGTGGTTATTGGGCGGAAGCTAGACTGTAAGTGGTATTTAGAGGAGAGCACCCAATTCCATTAGCCGAGCAACACGTAGCACTCGGGTGGAGAGAGAAAACCTCTTTTTCGGGTGATTATTTCTCTTGCAAGTGGCTCACTCGAAATGCATGTAGGCCATTAGATCTAGTGTAGGTTGATCGACGAAAAAGGATCAACAAATGGTTTTGGGTTGATTGGGTTAAGTCGGGACCATTAGATCTAGAGATAAGATCTACGGTGGAGGATTGATACAAAAAAGGAAAACATCGGAAAATCTGTAAAAAGGAAGAAAAGGTAATTTACACATGATTATTGTATATTTATATTATATAAACATTATAATAGAAATGGCATGGATATTGGAGGAATATCAGAGAAGAGTGGAGTAGTATATATATATCGGAGAAATCACATCAGCGGGTTCTATTAAGTACCACAGTGAAACCCTCGACTACGACATACAGGTGTGGACCCGATGATCCTATTATATCGCGCCCTAATGGTATATTGCATCTGCCATATTGAGAGTTATGTATCGCAGTGTTTAAATGCCTTGTCACATTAAAATGTCAATTGTAATATAATTGCGGACCCGAATACACCATTATAGCATGGATTAATCGAATGTTGCATCCGCGGTAATCACAATGTAGAAAGGAATGTCAAACCGCTGATTGCGATGGAGATATGGACCTAACAGATTTATTAACAACAGTTTATAATTAGATTGCATCCAGTAGGGGAATTTAGTAATCGACCATCAACGATGTTATAGACGTGACTTATAAAAGACCTCCTGAAAGCTGCGATTGTGATTGAGATTGTGACATGGCATGTGGGACCACCCATTATATATTTCTAACTATGTTAATCTATGATACTGCTACAAGAGGATAGAGCATGTTAAGGGGCATCAACAATGTTATATCATGAAGACAAAGAGTTGTGACTGCGGAAGATGCGATTGCGATTAAAGGAGTGATGTGATTGCTGTAAAGAATGTTGGGTCCAGTGTATGAATATTGAAAAAAGGGGGGCCTCTCTGATATAGTTATTTCTCTAATATGAAATATTATTATAATACGACCTCTCTTCCACCTTAACGTGTCCTGTAAGAATTTGATGAATCTGAAGAGACAAAGGAAGCCGAAGAGTGAGTGTAGAGGAAGCCAAAAGATCAAGCGAGTGAAGAGGAAATGAGTGAAAGCAAAAGGTTAGAAGTATCAGGCATAAAATAGAGAACAAAGGAAAGTTTGAGGTGCTAGCGAACTGTAAGAAAAAAAGGGAGCCAAAGTTTTGGCAGAAGTGGAAGGAACAGGAAGACAAAAGTAAGTCATAGGTCCAGCAGGTTTGGGAGCATAGAATTACAACCAAATAGATCTAGACAGATACAACAGAGGGTTGGAGCCCTTGAGGTTGGTGCCTTAGAACTGAAAGGATTGGTGTCCTGAGAGTTGGTGCTCCTAAATTCAAGGTTGGTTCCTTGACAAGACAGAGTTGGTGCTTTGGAGGTTGGAGCCTCACAAAGAGTACAATTTGGTGCTTGGCAACAGATTGAAGCCATATATCTCTCTCTCTATATATATATATAATACTTGATTTATTACAAAGATTACATTAATAAAAGCATTTATTCCTGTTATCTTTTTTATTTTTATTTTTATTTTTTTTTTAATTTTTTCTGAAGCAAGAGTCGTACCACCTCTTTCATTAAAACAAAGAATATTTTACATAAAATACAACATTCCACAAGGAACTATGGACCAACAAAAATTTAATCTTTGACTGCCAAGGTCATCGAGCTAAAGGCAAGAACCCCCAACCCTACAAATAAAACCTCCAAACCCTCAAAATATAGACAGTTCTTAGGCCATATGATCAGAAGAGCGTGCGAACATCCTTGATTCCCGCCCCTAAACTAAGCAACTGAACTTGCATCTTTAATCACTATCGTTCATTCTCCTCGACCATTTTGACGATTGAGGAAGATATCACAGTACAAGGACACTCAATGCTTAATGACTAGGGCCCACCAACATGCATGATCATTCCTGACCATAGATCCGCCTTGAAAAATTCGACGGCTGATGATCATATCGAACGGGTCAAAAGCCATGAACATTAGCGCACGATGAGGCGATAATCAGTCCCTCTCCCATGCCACGTGTAGCTTGGTGAGTGGAATCGCATCCATTTCGGAAAAGCTGCTTCCTGCTTGAGAGGCCTTCGATAAACCATATACCACCATGGGGGCGGTTTTGCTTCCAAAGAAAGAAAATCGGGGACATTACGGCTGTCAAGAAAGCCAGGATTTCAGCCCCTCATACCATCTCCTTTATGCCTGTACATGAACCCATGAAAGATGTTGTTCCTTCCCTTTAGTCGACCATTCGATAAATTGAGAAAACCGAGCAGCATCCCTCAGGAGTCTCTGAGTTTGTATTTACCAGGGTTGCTAAGGCTGACAATGGCCTGCCTCCCATCAAAGACTAGACTGTGAAAAAAATAGCAAAACATAATGAAACCAAGTCATCAAGAACTCGCCTCCATCGCTCTGTTTTGAAACACCTCCTTGTCTTCATCTGCCTGGTCGTGACAATGTGCCTTTAATCTATTCTGAGGCATCTCTTGCCAACCCATTGAAACCCTGCATTTGGTACATATCACTCCTTGATTGGCCAGAATATCCACTAGTTTATTGGCCGTTCTTTGCACATGGTTGAAACTTATTGTACGAAGGCATTGGAGGTGACACTGAATTCTTTGGAATACCTGGATCAACCTCCAATGTTTTGAGACTTTTTTTGGCATCGTACCTTAGCTAATTCTCTTGATCGAATTAATGATTAACTTAGAATCAGCTTCGACAATCACATTTTGGAAATTATCCTGCTTCATAAAATCTAAACATTGCTCTAGAGCCATTAATTCTGCCATGTTGTTAGTGGCTCTTCCTAAATGGCAATGGAAGATGAAACAAATACTTCTGTTTTCATCCCTTAACACCCCTCCAAAGCCAACAGTTCCCAGGTTGCCTTTTGAAGTCCCATCAATGTTGTATTTCAGAAAACCCTGAGGGGGAGGATGCCAGAATTCCTTCTCAGTATCCATTTTCATTACCTTCCTATCCAGGCCTTGAGGAATAAGCCCCTGCACACCCAGCTGATTGAGAATCCACATTTCAGCTTCTGAGGGTGGATTCTTAGGGGAATTTTACACTATAGTGCCAACCGTCTCCTTAAGTTGTTTTAGGATCTGCTCAAACAAGCATTGGGGGGGAATCTTTTCATTTGTGAAGATTCTCTTGTTCCTTTCTTTCCAAACATTCCATATAATGAAGCTTGGCCTAGGAGCCCAAGTTGAGCCAAGAAATTCATAATCAAAATTTTTTTGTCTCCAATTTTTTAGGGTATTGATAATACTCCCTTTGTCCCTATCATTCTATTGGAAAATGGTGGAAAATGTATCCCACAAACTGGAGGTGAAAATGCAACTTTTGAGAAGATGTTCCATGGTCTCCTCTTGGGCTTCACAGAGCTGGCATCTGGAAGGCCCTAGAACACCCCTCTTCCGAATGTTATCCCAAATCAAAATTTTCTTATGATGAACCAGCCACATGAAGAGTTTAATCTACATTCAACATTGATGCCTCCATAGGTTTAGCCAAATCCTATCCGGAACATGGGAATCCAGCTCAAGGAGAATGTGTTTTGCCTCCTTAAGATTAAAGGTGCCGTCATTATTGTTTCCCCATATAAGTTGGTCCTGATCCCCTGTTACTAAAATCTTACTTTGCTCCAACACTTTCATAAGTGCCTCTGCTTTTGCCTTCAAGGGGCTATCATCCCTGTAATCAATCTTCAAGTTCTCCATTTTCTTGCATTGTTAGTATGATCCCAAAAATATTTTACCTTAGATAACCCTTGGGTGTCTGTCTCGTTCTTGAGGTCCAAAAAGTCCTCTTTTAACATTATAGGTTCTTGTTGTCATTGTCCTCCCAAAATAAAGCTATATCTCCCTCTTTGATTTCCTAGAAGATATTTTTTTGTACTAAACCTTTGTTCTCCCAGGCCTTATTCCAGATGTATGAGCCCTTTATACTTCTAGACATCCTTATGTGATCATTATTTTTCCAAGAGCTGGCATATTTTTCTTTCCAGATGTTAGTGCAATGAGCACTTAGATCTTTTACCCAATGCCACCATAGTTTAGCCCCTAAAACGTTGCTAAGAATCTCTAGATCATCCAATCCAAGACCCCCATGGTTTTTGGGTTCATAGATTTTTTCCCAGGATACTAAGGCCCATTTCTTTCTTTCCTCCCCCTTACCCCAAAGAAAGTTTCTTTGGATGGTTCTGAATTGATGCAGGACCCCTTTTGGTGATGGGAGTGCTAATAGCATGAAAAATGGGATTGATCGAAGAACAACCTTTGTAAGCACCAACCTACCAACCAAGTTTAAAGATATGATAGTCCATTTCTTGATTTTATCTTTCATCTTATTAATCACTGGCTCCCAAATGCTCTTGTGCAGAGGTTTAGCAGTTAGAGGAACTCCCAAATATTTTGAAGGGAGGACATCCCTTTGAAAGTCGAAAATTCTGGAGATATTCCTCTGAATAGCAATATTGGTATTAAAGATTTTTTTTTTAGATTTGGAGAGATTAACTTCCATACCTGTAGCCATGGCAAAGTCATTCAGGATTTGTTTATATGCTAGAGCTTCTTTGACCGTGGGGATTCCCTGCAACATGGTATCATCAACAAATTGTTGATGAGTCAAGGCCTGTCCATTCTCAGATAGTTGTAGGCCCTTAATCTTACCAACTTCTTTAGCATGCTTGATAGACCAACCAAGTCCTTCCATCATGAGGATGAAGAGAAAGGGAGAGAGCAGGTTTCCCTACCTGAGGCCTCTTGAAGGAATAAAAGTCTCGGAGGGAGAACCATTAACCAATACTAAAAAATTGGAAGAAGTTACCAGGGCCATGACCCATCTAACCTAGTTATGATCAAACCCAAAAGCAATAAGAACTTTCCTGATGTAGGTCCAGTTTAACTTATCATAAGGTTTGTCTAGGTCTAATTGCATGATCATTCCAGCCTTGCTATTGCTAGTCAATGAGTGCACCACCTCGTGTGCTTGAATGATGTTATTGAGAATTTGTCTGCCTTCCACATAACTAGATTGTTCCACAGAAACTAGTGTAGGCAGAAGAGGTTTGAGTCTATTGGCCACTACCTTGGATATTATCTTGTAGACCACATTGCATAAAGCTATGGGTCTAAACTTGTCTGGAGTTTGAGCATTGTCTTGCTTAGGGATCAGGGAGATGAAGGAGGTATTGAGCACCTTCAAAATAGTTCTTTTCATCCTGGAATCTTCCACTACTTTCAGAATATACTGTTTAACAATATTCCAGCAAGCTTTAAATAAATCCACATTGAAACCATCAAGGCCTGGCTCTTTTCCATTTTGCATTTCTTTGAGGACCTCACTAACCTCCTCTTCAGTCACTAGCCTATTAAGGTTGAAATTATTCTCTCTAGACACCAGCCTGGGTATATGTCTTGTTAAGTCCCTGATAAAATGCTCTCTATCTGAAATAGTTTCCTTTGCTATACCTTGAAAGTGCTGAACTAAAAAAACTTCTATATCCTCATGGGAGTTAAGAAGATTCCCTTCCTCATCCTTGATTGAAGAGATCCTATTGTGAGTTCTATTCGCTATGGTAGATCTGTGGAAAAATCTAGTGTTTCGCTCTCCTTCTTTAAGCCATTGAACTCTGGATTTTTGTCTCCAAAATATTTCTTCTTGTTTACACAGATTCTCCCAATCTTGATGATGTTTGGCTACTTGATCACTTCTAACTTTGTCAAAGCCATCCGTGATAAGGGCTTGGTTGATTTCCTGCATTTTATCTTCAACATATTTTTTTGCTACAAACATATTGCCAAATTCATTCTTGTTCCATTATTTGAGCCCGAGCTTGATGTGCTTTAGTCTTTTGCGTAGAAGGAACATTCTTATACCCTGAATCTACAAATCTTCTAACCGCCATTTTTCAATATTGCTGATGAAATCTGGGTGGGTAAGCCAGATATTCTCAAATTGGAAAGGTCTATTCCTGGGGGTACCAATGCCTTGAACCTCCAATTGAACTAACCAGTGATCTAAGACTCCAAAGGGGAGAAATCTCGCTATCATTTCCTTGTCAATGAGCATAAGGTCCTCTGAGATAATGAATCTGTCTAACTTTGAGGCTACATGAGACTCTCCTCCTCTTTTATTGTTCCAAGTAAAGAGACCATTTTTCGTATCAGTGTCAACTAGCCTCAAATTATCTATAAAATTTTGAAATGCTAAAGAAGTCTTTGCTTAGAGATCTGGTTGCCCCTTTTTTCTCCGAAAGTGATCTGATCATGTTGAAGTCCCCCCCCATGATCTAAGGTATTCCTGCATATCTGTCTCTAAGATCCATAAGAGAATCTAGAAACCTGAGTTTATCATCCATTCTTTGAGGGCCATAAACATTCATGACCAGATAGGTATCCCTATCTCCCACAGGCTGAATAACTACTAATAAATAATTCCTAGATGCCTCAACATCTATTATGCCAATCTTTTGGGGGTTCCAAAGAGTGAGTATGCCTCCTGTTGTATTCTCTAATTTTACTTCTAGAAACTCATATTGATTGAGCCATTTTCTATGTATTTGTTTTATCTTTTGAATGGAACATTTAGTTTCCTGGATAAAGATCATATCCAACGTTGCTTGCTTGATTCTATTACTAAGTATTCTATGTTTTCTTTTACTACCTAGACCCCTAATATTCTAAGATGTGAACTTCATTATTAAAGATCTGTAAAGGAGTAGCTGGTTAGATCTTTCATCTTACCTGAATCTATCATTAGCTTTCCACATTCCATCAATAGCTCATCCTGCTTTTTCCTACATCTTTTCTTTCCTGGGTTTCTAGGTACTAATCCTGGTGTAGTTTTCATAGTTTTCACACCTTCGTTATCCTGCCTTTCAATGTTTTTTTGCCTCTCCAGCCCATTAGCCTGAGTTTTCCATATGAACAACTACTGTACTCTATTGAACTCTTCTTGAGGTGACGAGTCTACCCCTCCCATGGTTCCCTGTTTCAAGAACCCTTCCAGATCTAGGTGTTCTCTGTCCAGAATCTCCTGTAGCTCGTGGTCCTCCATTTCCATCTCACTCTGGGTCGTTTCCTGGTCCATCTCCAGTTCTGCATCGCTCATCATTATCTCTTTCTATTTATTAATATTCTGAGTTTGTTCATGGTCTTCTTCTTTCTCCTTCTCCCCCAGACTTCCTCCCATTGCCTGATCTGCTTTTGTTATTGCTTCATCTTCTTCAAGTACTTGGAACCTATTCTGACTGGCCTGTTGCCCTTCATTTTAATGTTGCTTTGGCCCCCTTTTGCCCCCTTTTACTCTATGTACCACTTTGCGAAAGCTTTTAGAGTATTTCATTGTATTAAATTTACTCTTGGTCTCTATTTTACTGAGAGGGCAGTCTCTGAATAGGTGCCCATGCTCATGGCATTTGCGACATCTGAATGGGATATGCTCATAATCTATTGTTTGCACCCATTCTTCATCAAAAACCTCCAAGATTACCTCACCCAGAAGAGCTCCAGAGAGATCCATCTCCACACATATTCTTGCAAAGGAAGTATATTTTCCCCTTCTTGTGGCCTCAGAAGCTTTGACAAAACACCCTAATTTATTTCCAATGGAAGTTAACGATTCAGTTTGCCAGTAATCAAGAGGTAGAGAGTAGAGTCTTACCCAGACCGGGATCGAAATAAAAGTCTCACTCTCCAGGACAAAATTCATAATCCATGGCTTCATATAGAGGCCTGCTGCTGCATAGAAGTAGGGCCCTCCTTCAAACACTCTGTCTTTATCTTCAATATTTGTGAAGACCACAATGAGGAATCCCTTTGACCCAAGATGTAGGTTTATGCTTCCTTTTGGTTTCTAGTGGTATTTAATCCATGTCTGTAAAGCTTTTTCAGTGGGCCATAAACCCATGAATTTACAAATGATTGCATATGTCCGCATGTGGTCCATGTGTGCCTGTAGAGCAGGATAATTTAAAACTACTCTAGGTGTGATCTTAGCTTTGGGTTTACAAGGTACCTTTTGTGCTTTGTCTTTTGTTCCCTGTTCCTTGTCTTCTTCCTCATTATCTTTTGTGCTATTATTCTCCCTTGGTTTGGTGCAATCAACTCCTCTTCAATGTTCCTTTTCCCTTCTTTTGAAGCACGCCTGTCATTTTCTATTGGTTTCTTACCTCTACTGGCCACATCCTGCTTGTAGGAGGGAGTGGAGCTCCCTCCTTTACGCCCTTCCATCGAGATCGACCCTTGCAAAAGTCTAATAACCCTAGCTGTTCACCTACCTCCCCTTTAGTCTACCTTCCATTCAAATTTATTCCTATTATCTACTTCTGTGTTCCAATTATAAACGTTTTGATTGGTAAGAATAATAATTAAAAAGAAATATTGATTCACCCCCCCTCTCAGTATTTCCAATAGATATTTGAGGAGGATCCACCTTGCATGTCGAGGGCAACAATGGAGGCACTGATCGACATAGCAAATTCATATGCCCCAACTTTTGGCACCTTCATATGGATGTACAATGTGGAGAAGCTTTTACATGTTTTACCGAAGTTTGCCATGGACAAGCTCATCATGCAAGAAGTGTCGTACCACATCTCGAAAGGAATGCCATCTAGACTACATTGGAAGAAGAAGGCACCCTAGCCCACTCTTTTGTTGCGGATCGGGTTGTACGAGATACAAAATCTCAAGCATGTGGATGTTGAGACATAAGGGTTAAAAAGATTTACTTTTGGAACCAAAAGCTTCAATCCGTATAACCCGCATTTATTTGCGAAGGATCATTGTGTGAGAGTGCAATTTCCTTGGATCCACGTGGCATTTCATTGGGGAAGACCCATGGAGATACTGTCACAACTTCTCCAGGCCCAATGAACTAGTCGACATAGCTGTGGAATGGTTAGAAAAGTAGCACGAAGCAGCATCTAGGAGAGCACCAACCACATCAACAGAAGAGGGAAACTTACCTCTGCACGACAAATGAAAGAGAACAATTGTCTACAATGCAGAGGTAGAACAAAAATGCAAGTTTAGGGCAGACCCACTTGTGGATAAAGAAACTTTGGAGATATAGTCAGAGAGGCGACAACACGACAAGAGGAAGGCGCAAAGGAAGAGAGATAAACAAAGGATGTAGGAAATAGTGAAGGAGTTGCAAGAGTTGAAGGAGAAACTCTGGAAGGAAGAGGAGATACGAAAACAGGAAAATGAAGTGAAGTAAGGATAGACACATCAGGGGGCACAATATACATAGGTTGATGAAACTGCGCCCATACAGGTAGTAGACTCATCCGAGTAGCTGGCACAAAGAAGATAAGGTGAGCAATTGTTGGAGAAGGACTTCACTCAAGAGATTGAATGAGTACTTGAGTAGATGGATACGGAGATGGGGCAGCCAAAGTTAGAGAAAGACATCGACCTCATGCCTTACCACTAAGAGGTCGACCCACTGACTTCACGAGATCTGTAAGCAGAGCAATTTCTGAGCGACCAAGGAGATACTAAGATCGTTGGAGACAATCTAGAAGAAGAGATGCACAACATATCATTCGACGAGTCACAACATAGAGTTGTGCAATCATGCAAAGTGTCTACTCCAGATGTCCACACATCTCCTACACAGTTTGAGGAATGAGTGATCATATCTGATGTGCACAAGTATCTAACAACATTGGCCAATGCTACTAGAGCATATGCCGAAGCCACTTGCTCGAGTGTTTGCTTTTTGATAACAGAGATTGAGTGAATGGCTAAGGAGTTATAGACGACCAAGCAAGGAGGAGAATTGGTTACAACATTCTACAAAGTGGAGTTGAAGAAGGTGATATTGGATGAAGTATCATCGCTTGAGACGGTCATGTGAATGTTGTATTCCAGATTTGGTACTGTGCATAGGGCAGTTGTCCATCTCAACAGTTGGCAACAACGTTGTGCTAGGAGAGCACGTATTTTGACAAAATTGCATACTGTTGTCGACCACATGCAAACATGGACAATGAGATACAAGGGAGCCCCATTACACTTTGCAAAGATGATGAAGCCCATGGTGGTTGAGTTGAAGGCATGCATCCTGAGTCAGATCCAGAACTATGAGGAACTCCCGCAACTCATCACTAGTTTGGAGGCTTCCCATGCATGGGTGTTCAGAAGAATGGATTTTGTTGTGCGTGCACATGTCATCCCATCAATTGGGACACTCACCGAGGAAATAATTAGGGGATTTTTGAGGTCTAAAATGGGCCTCCTAAGGAAACTATAAAATAATAGTGGAAATAATAAAATAAGATTAGATTACATCATCAAATTTTAGAGGGAAAAAAGACAGAACTATTTTTTCAACTTGTATTTTCAACTTATCTCCATATGGGTTTACTCAAATTTCGAGCGGAAACACTTGTTGGATGTAGAATTTGATTCCTCATCCAAGGAATACCCACGTTGCATACATTCGATGTACCCTGCTACACAAAAAATGAGTAATACATGAAAAACGTGATTCCAATCATGTCTTTTCATGTATTTCTCATTTCTCGTGTAGTAGAGTCCATCGAAAGTATGCAACATTGGCAATTCTTGGATGAGGAACTAAATTTTGCATCCAACGAGTAGTCCTGCTTGAAATTTGGGTAAAAACTTAGGGAGATAAGTTGAAAATACGAGTTGAAAAAGTAGTTTTATTATTTTATTATTTTGTAATATTTGTACATTTTTACTCCAAAAATTGTGAATCATCCCCCATGGTTGACATCATCATCTTAAATCCTATTGGTTCTTATAAATTTTATTTTGGTTGTACATTTTTCTTAGGAGGCCCATTTTAGACCTCAAAAATCCCCTAATGGACAAAGGGTCAAGTGGGACAAGAGCTAGACTCGTACTTTGACGAGTTGATGCACATAGCCACTAGTGCAGACTTAGCGATCAATGTAGACACCATACATCAGTATGTCACTGGTCCGGTCACGCTTAAGACAATGATGCGCATGTTATCAGATGAGTTGGACAGAGGAGCCAAATCAATATATCCGGATGCAATAGAGGCAAGAGTTTGTTTTTAGAAAGATGTCATCACAGAGTACACGGACACTATCGCGGACTACCAAGCTTGAGATCAGTTCACCATTGTTAACCATCATGAGGATGTCGAAGAGTTGGTCTTCTCATAGTTTTCCGAGTCATAGCGATGTATTGCATGGCTTGCTCAAGCCTATTTTGTCTCACATGGGTACATGTGAAGATTGTATGTAACATCTTGTAAAGTGGAAGTTAAAGTGTCAATAGTTGAATGTAATAGTCATAGAGTAGTTGAAGAGTCATGAGGGTAGGTGAACAGTCACAAAGGGGAATGTCAAGGGTCAACCCACCCTTTGCTATTTATAGTACCTCATAATGCATGAAGAGGCTTTTCGTCAACCAAGCTTCCGATAGGAGTATCTTAGAGAAAGCTTGGAGAGTATTGTAATGAGCTTTGGCTTCTTCATAGTGCAGAGCTATCACATCTCTTTGGAGGAGCAGACAATAGTGATTGTAACATTTTGTTATCGGGACTAGTGGTTGGTCATGGTTGTACCATATGATTGAAATTTTCACTTCTTAATATAACAGAGCCAACACATTTCATGCATATGTTGTTATTGTATTTTAGTTAACTTGGTTACTCTAATGATATATGTATCTGTTAGCTTACACAAGTATGTATAAACTCTTTCTGTATGTGTATGTATGAATCTTACTGAGATGTGCTGTTGGTTTAACCATCACTTTGGATTGTTAGTTCACCTTCCTTCCAGTTTGTGATGCATCTTTGCTTGTGTGTTCCCTTCCATGCTGTGTGTTTACATAGGTTTCCAAGGGGCACAATCACTCCACTTTCCATGTGTTAGAACCATTCATGCACCTTCCTTGGCTTGCCAAGCACGTCACACCCTTGCTACCAACAAGGACATATTACTTACCTCTGCACGTAACCACAATCGAGGCGACATTGTACGACCCACTGCTAGGACTCCTACACGAAACGGTCTAAGGTCTAGTTGGGAATTCTTACCGAGGAGATCCCCTGACATGTTGGCAGGTCCACCACCATCAACAAAATCAAAGGGTGTTGGAAAATCAGAAAAGCATAAATATTTTCTATATGTTGATAATTACTAGTGTTATTTTTGTGTTCTTATTAACTTTGTGATGTTATTATTTTAACTTAGTTCATCAAGAAATTACCAAAATCATAACACGAAGATCAAAGACACCAGATGTAGGCAGACAACCAAGGAAAAAATCCTATCTAGGGGAAAACTTGATCAACAAATCTTCGTTTATTAGTTTCATGAGATGATTCAAGACTCCTTTACCTAGACATAAACTTCCTCCAATCACCAAGTCAACCCTTCCTTACTTCTACAGATGATGACCTTCTAGCAACAACTTTGACCTAACACTTCAATATTGCAACAACAAAATTTTGACCTCCACAACAATAGAACTTCGACCTAGCAACAAAAATCTAAAATTTTGACCCCAGTATTAGCCTAGTAAATTCACATGTGTGATAGAGAGATAACCCAAAAGCTCGATTTTGTCTTTCCCAACAATTCTCCTTCTTCTTATGCAATTTCTCACTTTTTCTACTCCTCCTCCTTTTATATCGAACTTGTGTGATGGATGCTCCAAATAAATCAAACTATACTGTATATATACCCTTTTCTAGAGTTCGAATTACCCTCATGTAGGCCGACTTGATTAGGTAAGGGCTGACTTGGTGTGGAGGTGACAAATGACTTATTTTACTCAATAGTAATTCTTTTTACATGATTCAAAAGCCCAAGAAGGGCCTCATTAAATGGAAAATGACTCTAATGAATTGATATAAAACCTATAATTCCTCAATGGGGGCTTTGACCTAAAACATGATGACCCAAGCTTGAAGGCCATTCTGTAATAAGTCATAATAATAATAATAAAATTTTCTTTTTCTTACTTTTGATAAATACATTTCCTTGTATTATTTGGTGAACCTAGATTTAACTATATCATAATCATGGAAGCACTATACTTTAGATACCAAATACCTAAACTTATTCAGGTTCATAGTCAACAAGAGAAACATAGTTCTATACTTCAACTTCTTACTCAGGTTAGGTTATAACCCCTAGATCACATTAGTAACTCAATCAAGATATCGATCTCATTATATCTAGGGCCTTACTATTACTTCCAAAGATATGACATACTCTACTATAATAGATTGGAAACCCTAGAAGAAATTCAAATAAGTATAGTTATACGATACATCCAAAAACTTTAGAGTTCATATATTAGACTTCCACTAGGATTTAATGCAAACACTAGATTCCATACATGAGACACTAAGCTTCAATAATTAAAGCCAATCACAACACAAACTAAGGTTTCAATTAATGAACAACTTATACTAGGATTTGTTGTAAATCCTATATTTTATCATCATAATGGAAACACTATCAACGTATCCTAGAATATAAAACTTCTACTAGGGCTTAGTTACAAACCCTCGAATTTACATATTATGTGCATCAACAATATGGTTAGTACATATGCATATCTAGGATTTCACAATCATGCACAAGCATATCGATATCCATTATGTAAGCTGAAGACAAAAATATCAACACATTTAAATTGAAACATATAACAATCTTGATTAGGCTAGTTTTTTGATGAGACAGACAAACATATACCTAGGGTTTCATTCCTAGGAGCTTACTCTAGATTTTATAAGGGTTTTGCTTATAAACCCTAATTTACCAAAACCTTAAG
Organism: Pinus taeda; assembly: GCA_000404065.3. Lineage (NCBI taxonomy): Eukaryota > Viridiplantae > Streptophyta > Pinopsida > Pinales > Pinaceae > Pinus > Pinus taeda. The sequence goes on along the minus strand of APFE030609236.1, from coordinate 111,308 downwards.
GTTTGGGAATACATTACCATCCAATCCTAAAAGACTAGGGCTTCCATAGCAACATTACCATCATAACCCCAAACATTAAAATAATAATATTTTCTAGATTTTACTAGTAACCCTAAGTAGGCTAGGATTTTTCACATTGGCATTAACATGCCCTTAGGTTAGGATTTTATAGGGAACCTTTTATGGTTCCACAAAAATGATGATTTTAATTAGGGTAGTTTCAAACTAATGATTAATATTCCAAATAAGAATATTTAAGATTCAAAAGTCCTAGACATAACACTTGTTAGTAATGTATAACATATTTATTTGAATGAATGAATATACCTTTATCATGAAGAGAACAAGGCTTATGGTATAAAACATACATTTAAGTTGTTTTCTAGGCAAACCTCATATGACATCAATATAACTCTATCATGATCTGTCTTGTGAGAACTTTTCCATAGCCCTTGAGCATCTCAAGAAGTTTTTCCTAAACAAGGAAAATATGAAAATAAATGCTATTAGTATCTAATACAAACACATTTAGATAGGAAAAGGAAAACCAAATATAAAAGATAATACAAGGAGTAAGATACTTATCTTTGGAAAAATGGTGAGGGCTTCCTCTTAATCCATTCTTGAGGGATACCTAAAACTTTAGAAAATCAATTCAAAAATGGTTTTCCAAAGCATGTTAAACCTATAATTACTAAAAATCAAAATACAAAACAATTCAAAACTTATAGTAGAGGGACTTAGTAGTATAATTCCTTTATTTCTAATTCTTTGGTCTTGTTCTTCTTGGAGATCCTTCTTCGACAACATTTTCTTGATCCCTATTTCTCTTTCTATTTCTCAGATTCTTAGGAAAATCACTTCTATAGTGATCCATCTTGTGACGATTGTAGCATTCAATTTTGGATAGGTCTACCTTCCTTCTAGGCCCTTTATACTTCTTGAAGGTTCATTTGTTCTTGTGATGAGTGGAATAGACATCTGAAAATTTCTCCTCTTCATTCTCTTTGTTGCTTACAAATGAAATTATGAATTCTTCTTGAATACATGCATTCCATAATTTTCGAATGTAGGATCTTCCTTCTAACTGTTGAGGCCTGATGAAAAGGCACTCAAAGATGTTAGTAATCCTAGAAGTGTAGTGATTACAAGCTCCTTTTTAGGTACTATATCATATATTGCCTAGAGTTCATCTAAGATTCTAGCTATTCTTACAAAGAAGGATGCCATAGTGTCTTTCTTTGTCATCTTTATAGTTCTTAGTTAATTCTTAAGACTTGCAATATGACCAAGATTATTGGTTGTGAATAATTTGGATAAGGCCTCATACATCTCTTGAGCAGAATCTATGTTGGATTATATGGGATGAGGTTGTCCTTTATTGGTCATGACCAATATTTATGTTTCTATGAACTTTTTTTTCTACATCACTTAATTCATTTATAGGCTTCTTTACTTTTCCTTTGACTAAATCCAAGGCTTTATTATTCTCGAGGATGAGATCTATCCTCTTTTTCCATGCCTTGTAATTGGATGCTCCTTCTAAATTGTTTTCTCCCTTCATTGAGTTAGAAAATGTTCTTGAAGACAATATACTTGACTTCTTGTATGATCCTTTTCCTTGATGACCTTTATTCAAACTTCTTAAAAATACTTATTCTCCATTCAATATATCTTCAAGTTGCCTCTTTACTTCTTCTTCACCTTAGCCCTGATACCATGTTGGAAAATCAGAAAGGCATAAATATTTTCTTTATGATGATAATGAATTATGATATTCTTATGTTCTTATTAACTTTCTTATCTTCTTCTTTTAACTTAGTTCATCAAGGAATTACCAAAACCATAACACGAAGATCAAAGATACTAGATGTAGGCGGGAATCTAGGACAAAACACCTATCTAGGGGAAAACCCAGTCAATAACTCTTCCTTTATTAGTTTAATGAGATGATCCAAGACTCCTTGACCTAGAGACAAATTTCCTCCAATCACCAAGTCAACCCTTCTTTACTTCTCTAGATGATGAGCTTCCAACAAAACTTTGACCTAACACTTTGATATTGCAATAGAAATTTTTTGACCTCCCCAGCAACAAAACTTTGACCCAACAGAACTTCGACCTAGCAGTAGAACCAAGAATTTCGACGCTAGTAGCAGCCCAGTAAATTCACAGATGTGAGAGGGAGATAGCTAAAAAAATCAATTTTGTCTTTCCCAACATTCTCCTTCTTCTTCTGCAATTTCACACTTTTTCTACTCCTTTCATATCAAACTTGTGTGATGAATGCTCCAAATGAATTGAACTACACTTTATATATACCCTTTTTTGGAGTTTGAATTATCCTCATGTAGGCTGACTTGATTAGGTACAAGCCAACTTCACGTGGAGGTGACAAATGACTTATTTTACTCAATAATAATTCTTTTTACATGATTCAAAAGCCCAAGAAGGGTCTCATTAAATGGACAATGACTCTAATGACTTAATATAAAACCTATTAGTCCTCAATGGGGACTTTGACCTAAAACATGATGACCCAAGCATGAAACCCATGCTTTAATAAGTCATAATAGTAATAATAAAAATTTATTTTTCTCTCTTTTGATAAATACATTTCATTATGACTCAAATACAATTATGAAGACCAAACCTAGTTACTTTCTTCAACAAAGAGGTTGAGTATGTTACAGAGTGGTATCACAACATCTGGGTTCAATACTTGGAGTGGATGGGTTTTATCACGGGTAAGTGAAGAATTTTTTTTTTTTTTTTAATTAAAAGGTACTAAGTTAGTTTGGATTGTGCTAGCTCTTTAGTAATGAAATTGTTCCAAGGTAAGTTATCAGATGGATAACAACTTGATGGGAGAAGGATTATGGTTGTGAATATGTTGTTATCATTAATTATGTACCAATTGAACAATTGAATCACTATTGCATATTATTTGTAAATGGATTGTATGTTAACATGGTTGTTTTATTACCACAGGAACACCCAGGAAAAATACATGAATGAAAGCTCATGATCCTAATTGTGTGTTTAATTACTATTTTAAAATGTCTAATAATGTGTGTGATTGAAAACACATCACAAGCATCATAACATAGAAAATATATAGTGATGAGGACTGGAATGGTTGAATATAGTTCTGATCAGTCTTAACATGGAAGTGATAGAGTCATAACCAATGAAGAAGAGAGATCAATTGGGCAAGGGGGAGAGAATCACTCCTCAAATTGGATGGAAACCTTGAGAATCCTTAGGGATGAGTTGAGGATCTTTAAGGTCGATAATGATAGGTTGATAAGAATTCAAGAAAGGTAGGATGAGATTAGTGTATCCATCCTACAAAGTCTCTCAGACTATTAGAGGCAAAGACAATCTGAAATGAGGACCATTCATAGAGATAGAAAAATGCTTCCTGAGTCAAAAGAAAACACCAAATGAAGTAGATGATGGCAGAAATAGAAAGATGCCTAGGTAGGGAAGTGAGGACATTGTGCTAGGGGGATAACCTTTGAGTATACTAGGTGGAAAGGCTATAACCCAGGTGCCTTGCTTGAGAAAATTGTATAGTTTTGCTACCCGAAGATGTTGGAAAGTGTAACTAAATTCGATTTTCATAATGACATGTAATTATGACTTTTGTAAAATGTAATAAAGGAAATAAAATTATTTTTGTATGCCTTGCTTCATGGGTTTCATGAGAAAAATATTTTATTTGTTAGTGGCTCCCATTGAGAGCTTTAGGACTTCTGATTAAGTCAAAGAGTCAATGTCATGTATGTAGAGATCTTCTTGAGCATGAGTCAATGTATACGAGTCTATGAAAATGTCTAGAAGCCTTCCAATGACAAGCACTATTCCTCCTCTTAAAGTCAGCCTCCAAACAGAGATAAATCTCATGTCGGCTCACATCAAATAGACACACCTATTTAGATATGTATGGGTTGACTTATTTTATGGGACCAACCACTATAAATATGTGGGTATGATCTTCACATAAGATACAGTTCAAAATTCATATATCTCTCTGAAGTTTCGATGAATAGCGGTAGTAAACAAGTTCAGATCTCCTTAGGAAGACAAGTTCGGATGTCTCTGAAATTTGGGTGTACAATTACAATGAAGAATTCAGATGTCACTACAGTCAAGATCCCTTTGAAATTCAGGTAACCAAAAGTACAGTGACAAGTTCAGATATCAAACAATTGACTATAGTGATGCATTCAGATCTTGATACAGTTCGGTGTCATGTCAACTAGAAAATAATTTGTATAAGGATATATATAAGCATAGGATGGTGCCATAACAAAGACCACTTCTCACTTCTATGAAGGAGTTGCATATCACATTGATTATGTGGGCTCTCAGTATAAGTTTCAGTGCTATTTTAAGAAGAAGGATATCAGTGCTATGTTAAGAGAAATGACTCGGTGCCATCATAAAAGTAAGGTCAAAATAATATGACAACAAGAAGGACAATAGTAAGAAGATCTTGGTGATGTCATGAAGGTCGAAATCAAAGAAGAATCTAGAAGGAGGTTGACTGTCCAGAGGATATGTGTCTTGGTCTTGGAGTGGAAAATAGGTCAAGGGTCTTGTTCTTGGTATTCATCAATTGAAATCTCTATAAGAATAATTTGTGTGGGTTTTCCTCTCAAAGAGTGAGAGGTTTTGGCCTTGGATCATAGCTTATATGTTGTTTCTCTTATGTATTTATGTTCATGCATTGGTTATTGTTTGATGAAGAAGAACACTAATAATATAATAAGAAGAAGATCCTTATCGAAAGAAGTAAAAAGCATTCACAAGCAATCATTAATATAAGAGAAATCACCTAATTCTAATGCCCTAGATTTCTCAACATGGTATCATAGCTAAGGTGCTGAAGCCAAAGGAAGGGCATTTAATCAAAGAGACATTCAAGGATCTAGTTTTAAGAAAGGCCTCAAAGCAAGTTGAAGGTTATCAAAGTACGAGATTAAGATCTACTTTGGAGAATAAAACCCCAGATTGAAGAAGCAGTCTACAACAACAAAAGTTCCTTTTGATCCACTAGTCATTATCAAGAATATCTACAAGGAAAGATAGCTCGAAGAAATTTAAAGATGAATATCACATCATCTTGGAGAAATTCGAAACCCTAGAAGCATTTCTGATCTACACTATAAGAGAAGTCAAAGTATATTGAGTGAGAAGGCATTGTCATCACGTTCAAGGTTATAAAGCAAGAAAGGATCTTCTCCTTGCCTTAGAAGAAGATAATCCGAGGAAGCAACAAACTATCCTCATCAAAAGGAGCAACCTTTTGTATTGAAGAAAGGCTTTTTCATTTAGAAGACGATCATCAAAGAGGGAGCACTAATGCATCAAGTAAGTATCTTTCACTCTTTAATTAAATCTGGTAAAATGACTTCATGTTTACAAGAAGATCTATAAGTTTTTTGGGTCATCAAAATTCCTTGCATGAAAAAGGAGGATATAAATTGTCCTCTAAGAAGTTGAAGTCATTGAACATATCAAAATGTCTCCTCTAAATTCATGGAAAGGGATTCTTATGAAAGATCCCCTCATATAGCAACATTGGATACATCAAAGAGATGTATATGATAAACTCATAAGAATATTCTTTGAAGGTGCGAGAAAGAAGGGCACACGACTTAGATATGATCTACACAAAATTAAAGGTATCAAAGAATGAAAGGATATCTTCATAAGATCTCCAATACGAGATGTGGGAGAGATAATCATCATTGATTTATAATGCACTAGTTGATGGACAAGGTAAAAAATATCCATATGAAATTTACCTCATTTTACAACTTGTGATTTCTATGTAAGATAGAAAAAGACAAGTTGAGGGCAAAAGTGTTAAAGGACTAAGAAAATTGCTGAAAGGAAAGGAAGTTTGGAAAATTTTGGTACTTAGAAAAAGGAATAAGAGCATAGTTGAGATGTAATGATGTGGAAGTAAAATACTATGTACTTTATAGGAAAGATTGTCCTAAATGGACAATATCAAAAGAAGATAAGAAGCCCATATCACCGAAGAAGTGAAGGAAGTTGAAAAGAAGAATTCCAAGAAAAGAGGAAGTAAGATATCTCTACTAGGTCTAAGATAGTCTCCTTCTCAAAGTGATTTGACATAACTTCTAAATATTATGTTATGGGATATGGACATAATAAATAATAAGATGCATCGTGGCATCATGGAAGCATTAGAAACAAGAGCTCGTGACATCATCATAGGAAACATGATGCATGATAGTCAACTTTTAACGATATAGCTCTTGGTGACCTCATTCGAAAGATCAGAGGAAGAAGTCATCCAGGTCAAGTCTCATCATACATCAGTTTAAAGGGGAAACATCTGCTGAATAAGGATACCTGAGATGGAATCCTCATTGAAGGATTCACTAATCTAGAGAGGAAGCAAGTGTTTTATTAGAAACTCCAACTTGTGAAGTTCATGGGATGATGGTATGATGACATAAGAGATGAAGTAGATCAAGGGGTTGAAGACCTTTTCAATCAAGGAAGCTGCTGAAAGACCTAAAGGTAAATAAGGTATGTATGCTTGTATTTAATATTATAAAGTCATGTTGTATAATTGCAGGTAACAAGGAACACTATTTCTATTTTGAGAAGCATGATCAAAGGAAAGGAATCTCCTCCTATGAAAGAATGTCGGAAGGCATGAGTCACACTAGATGAAATCAACATAATATGTCCTCATATGAGGTATGAGGTCACAACTGACTATGGTTAAGGAACTCTGATTGGAAGCCCCTGGGAATGAAGTGTGTGAAAAGATAGGAGGAGATCATGATAATAGGCAACAGAGGTAGAATGCATTCAACATCTGAAGTCCAAGAATATTTGACTAGAATATCTCCCGTAAGGATGTGAAGACTCTGATGAAAGTCAGAAAAATATAGAGACACTTGACACTGAACATATATGACAGATGTGTCAATTTTCATGTAGCATGCTGATACTTACAGGAAGATGTCATGGTGAACAATCGACACAAAGGTAAATCTGATTTGAAGTGTTCATTGATTATCTTTGAACTAACATTTGGCTGGGCTTATCTAGGACTATCAAAGGGAAGATCTGTGAATGAACTCCAAGTAGACCATATAGAACGATGTAATGTCCCTCCGAGAATATGGCATGAAAGGAGAATGACATAAAGAAAAACCAGATGGAAAATCCGGTGGATCATTTTTTGATGAGTTAAAGACATGACTAACTCATGAATAAAGTGATGGATGATATGTGCCCCATATAGAAGTTCCCAAAGATGAAGAGTCCTTGACGAAAAATAAATTTATGACATCGAAGAAAGGAACTCTTCATGCAATTGATTGTTTTAGGATATCCACATGAAGAGCTGCGATAGGTCGCTAGTTAAGAGGGAACCTAAGAAGAAGCTTCTTACTTGGAAGAAATTTGGAAATTCCTAAGCTGGAATCTTAGGTACATTCCTCTGTGATAGGAATGAGTACATTCCTTTAATGGAATAAAACCTCTTGCTATAAAAGGGAGTGACAAACATTTTGTTTCGATCTTCAATTGGGAAGACAGAATGGAGGATTGTGTAATAATTTGGCATCTGATACTCTTAGGGGATGATATAGGGCATCCCATGAAAGAGTAGTTGTGGAGGATTGATATTCTTTTGAGACTGGGGAGTCCAAGAAAATATTTAGAGGCTACAAGATATGGAAGAAGATAAGAAGAAAAGTAAATCTAGTTGAAGTCACTTTTTTGTAAATTGTAAGACTAGATCATACATAGACCATCAGAAATCTTAATTAAATTTTTACGTGGTTGTAATTAAGGGGAAGTGTTGGAGAATCTGATTCCAACCACCTGCTAGGTGTCAAAATCGGCCATCCAAGTTTCCTAGTTCAGTTTCAGTTCACTGATTTTAGTTTAGTCTCACTATAATCATTTACTATTGATGTCTCTAATGTAATCTTATTTAATTGATTTGTAATATTGAGTGAGAAACTCTAAATGAATCCCTGAGAGAGCAACAATGTGAGTGAGGTGAGAAGAGAAGAGAAGAGAAAAAAAAGAGGCGAGCCTGCATAAGACTCTTTAAGGGAGCATCAGAAGTTTGAAGAAGCCTCATGTGAAGAAGCCAATTGCTACGTGAAGGCCAAGAAGCAGTGGAATAAATGTGTGTGGTTACAGAGCAAGCTTCAACAAATATGTTAGCCAAATTCCAATGCAAGCACATGTTAGTACAGAAGTGGAAGAGATAGAGACAGAGACAAAGACATAAGTAGAGAAGGACGCACAATAGGAGGAATCTCTCATTATAGAGAAGAAATAACATAACCAATGTGGTTCTCCAAATGTTTTTACACTAACCATTGATTTCTAATGTGCAAGTACACAAAATGATTATGAAGAGGAGTTAAAATTTCCTTGAAGCATGACTTGCAACACCATGCCTTGATAAAGTTTGCATAGAAGGTGTAAAAATGAACATTGAAGACAACTTGGATGATGAAAAAATCAATAGAATTTTTAGGTACTGGAGTTTTGAAGAAATATTTTTTATTATAAACTCATGTTGCAACAAATTGATGATGAAGAACACACAACAAAAGATGACATGTGGTAGTAGTCCACATACAAGTCAGTTTTTGAAGAGGTACAAGACATGCTTACATAGCGTGGAAAAATGGAAGACATGCACCAACAAATGAAGAAACTTAGATTTGAAGCCTACAACAAGAAGAAAAAGTTGAAACAATTTAGAGGCTACATGCCGTGGAAGAAGAAAAGAAGAAAAATATTTTTTAGCTAAGACATAGACCAACAAGTATCTTAATTAAATTTTGTGGTTGAAATTAAGGGGGGATGTTGGAGAATCTAATTCCAACCACCTATTAGATGTCAAAACCATCCATCCAAGTATCCTAGTTCACTTTACTCCAATCTCATTGTAGTCATTTATTATTGATGTCCCCTATCTAATCTTATTTAATTGATTTGTAATATTGAGAAGAGCATTGATCTGCGCCACTTTTCATTTTCATTCTTTGTCAATCCTTATCTACTAAGTCATCATTCTCTGCTCCACTTTTCATTTTCATTATTTGTCAATCCTTATCTACTAAGTCATCATTCTTAACTTCTAGCTATAGCTAGAAGCTTCTATTGTTCCTATAAATTAAGTCCATGTACAACACATTTTCTCAAGTAATGAAGTGTGTTTTCTCTTCGTTCTTCATCTTGTGATCTCTTCATAGAAGGGTCGTTTAGCTTTGCACTCTGATCTTTAGGTGTTTTAATACTCTCTCAATTCTATCATTTAAATTAAAATAACAATTCATATTCCTAACCAAGATATTTTATCATTATCATTCATTTATTTATTTAAATTTACTAAATATACATGTAAACATTTAATAATTACAATTTTTTTTTTTTTTTTAAGTTATTAAAAAATTTATAAAACATATGAAAAAGAAATAACCAATACATATATATAATTATACATTCTATGATTTTAGGTTTTTGTGATCCATCTATTTTTGAATTGTTTTTAAATTAATCAAACAATTAACTATTAGTTGACATTTTAAATTAACTAATATAATTCATTCTCACTAAAAATTATCAATATTTAATAAAATAAAAAAATAAAAACAATATATATAATTAAAAAATAAAAAATAATATAAACTTTATAGGGTTAACCTTACGCTATCTCCCACACATTTATATCATATATTATTAAAGAAAATAATTCTAAAATTTTCCAATTCATGCCTTTCCATTACATAGTTATTTTTAAAGTGATAAGTACTATATTTTTAACTTTTATCCTATTGAATCTTAATTTTTATTTTATTGAATCTTGGATTGTACATGCAGCTATGTCATTTAATAATATTAAGTTTTAATATCAGTATTAAGAATGTAAGCGTTTTTCAGTTCATTTGAGCAAGGAAGAGATGGACCAACGAGTTGTTGAAGATGCAATGTCATAACGGCCTTGCAAATATATGAAGTAAAAATGACTGATGTGCAGTTTATATTTAGATGCCTTCCTATTACTAGTGTTTCATTCTCTACTCGAAAAGGACTCTCCTCTGTTGTTATCAGTTGCAACATCAATTTCGGGCATGAGGTCCTTTTCGTTAACCTCCTACCATGCTTAATAGCAAGCAGAAGGGAGAAGTGCGGTTTAAGTATTTGGTAAAGGCGTGTTTTTAAGTAATATCCAGAAGTATTTCGTAGGGGAGTGTATTTTAAATTATTTATTTTTTCTTAATTTTTAAATTTAATAGTAATTATATTTTAAATTTATTTTATATATTTTAATTTAATAATTATTATTAGATTTTAAAATTGATTTATGTATTTGCAATGGGCTATGAGTGGGAAATCTAAATTTTAAAGTTATAGTGAATCTGAATTTATTTGAGGTATAGTTTTTTTTATATGCGAAACAAGAGATTCTAGTCAATTATAATGATTTGAATACAAATAAAATGAAATTATTTTAAGGTTTATGCTGGTAAAAATAGTTTATGAGACAGATTGCTTATTTATTTGGTTCTTGTATTTTATTATTTTCTTGTGAAGTCTCACAATAAACAATCACAACTTTTGACCCAAGAGCTAGCTGCTTGCATAACTTTCCTTGATGTATAACTCTCCTTGCTCTCTTTGAATACCTCACATTCTAAAATGAAATGCTTTTCTGTTTCCACTTTATACATACTCTCTCCTCCCCCACTTCTTTTGACTTTTTTCTAGTGCCCTTTTCATAACTAAGTTGATGAGAATTAGTCTTTAATTGAGGAATAAGAATTTTGGCTGTCGAAGAAATATTGGCCCCTATGTACCCTTTTGTTGATGATTATGAGTGGGATTAAACTCTTCAATATAATTCTTCGTCTTTCTCCCTGGCTCTTTCTCCCAAGTATGTTTGTGGAACTTATCCATAACAAAAGTATTTATCTCTTTAGTGTTTGTGGGACACATGCTCAAGCAAATACCCCATTTACTAAACCATTTGTTATTTTGCAGTGTGCAACTCTGATTTCTTTTGCACAATATGTCATTAAACACAACCTTTGGCCATCTTCCCTCTTCCATTTGCTCAATGTTTTTAAATACCTTATTACTGGCACCATAGCAATTACTTCAATAGGAGCAGCCCATGTTTCACTTAATAAGATAGCATAAGGAACTTCACTTTTAATTTTGAATTTGATTGTAATGAAAGGTTCTGAATTTTCTCAATTTGTTTCCACTGCATCAGGGATTGTTGGCCCACAATTCATAACCGTAGAGAATCATCTGAATCACTAAAAGCCCAAAAAGAGTTAGAGCCGTTTTGCAGTCCCCCAGTCCCATAGCTCTGTCTCTCTACAACTTGTTTGAAAAGCATAAAATGCTTTCAACCCCTCAAAGTTCTTTCCTTTCTACATCCATCCTAGCTTAAATTTCTGTTCAAGTCAATTCCCAGGTATTTGTAATACACAACTTTTTCGAAAAATGTTGATGCTGGTTATGCTTTCTTTTGTTAGAGAAAGCCACTACTTTCTTTTGGCTATCTTAGCATTTTACAAAAATGCTCAAAGCAAAGTAAGTGCTTATACACATTTAGCAATCAAAATAAGATCATCTACTTACAAAAGAAGCCTTATAACTAACTTGCCAAAAAAATATCACCACCCTTCACTACTCTTCAAACTTGTCCAGATATAAACTATCTACATATAAAAGTGTAGATAATTTGAATACATATGAAAGTATAGATACGGACCTCATTTACTTAGATTCTTAGTTACATACTCTGTCAGGCATTCCCTTTTTTTGTTTTTAAATGCGATGTTCCGTCACCTCGAGGATCGGTTAGCTCTTTTTTTTTTTTAATCAGATTTTTAATCTATTTAGAGAGGCTTATGGGGTATCGTTATGATTTTAGAAATACTTTCAATATGCAGTAGAGAACTTTTTTGTTTTCGACTCTTTGGTTTTTTTTTTTAATGCGATGTTCCCTAACCTCGAGGCTTTTTTAACTTTTAATCAGATTTTTAATCTATTGAGAGAGGGTTATTGGGTATCATTATGATTTTAGAAATATTTTCAATATACAGTACGCAAGTAAATTGTTTTCGACTCTGCTGTTATCATATTTTCGAAATTTATAATAAAGCTAATAAATTTAAATTTATTTAGATTGTTTTTGCTTAAGTTATGTCTATATTAGATTTCAGGAATCTTGGAATCTGGCTCTTTCTTAACCCTAAGATTTATTGAATATCTAGAGTCTAGACATCTATAGTCCACATAAAAATACCAAATTATCTTACAAAATGGCAAACACACTGGTTGCAAATGTCATCGAAACATTGTATGTCATTACAGCGAATTTGCTGAGATGTACCGGAACTGATATATAATGGAATATTATAACTCAATAATACCATCTATATGTTAACCTTGTTGTGCAATATCTGATTTCTGATCAGAAAAAAGGCACCAACCAGGAAAGAAAAGTTTCATGGTAGAAATATTACAATCTGTATGAACCTGCACGGCAAATATATCGGAGTACATGTAGCAATCAGGCGAAATATAAGAAAAAATACCACATAACCGCATCACAAATTTATCTTCATTTATTTGAAGAAACGGAATCCTGGCTAAGTGGAGGCGGAGGAGGAAGGATTCAGAACTTTTTGCTCTGAGCAGTCGACATTGTCACCAGCATTTTCTCGACCAACGTCCATGTGGTCAAGAAAGTCGAGGTAATGTGCAATTCTCGTGTTCATCTGCTTATCATCGGAGTCGGTTCCACATTCGGCATCTGCCTTGAGAATGTTGATGGTCATGCCAAAGCCAGGAAGTCTCAACGCCTCCGTATCATTCTTTGTAGGAACCCACTTCCCCACCATCACTTGATGAGCCGAAGGCTGCTTGACTTTCATTGGAGTCATCCATCTCCAGATGGCTGCTGCGAAGGCCAATGTTGCATTTTCTGACAAATATTCGGCATGGTGCAATAAATCCACTTTTAGTGCCTGCCCTAATTGTCCATAATTGTAGTTCCTGCACGCACCAATTCAATCATGTCCAAGTAGTTATAATCCAAACGGTTGATGAGTTTGATTTTTTCTTAGCCCCATCACTTATCTTAAATGCTTTGACAATGATTTTCAACGGATATAATTATATAGAGGGAAGAATTTGTTTTTGTTTTTTTATTGTTTATGTCTGAGATTTTCTTTTAAAGTTTTGCAGTGTAAAAGGTTACATTATGGTTATGTCTAAGAACAATAGAAACAATAGTGTATTAATATTGGTGAGACTACGTCATGGTCATGTTCAACATCTAGTGTCTATCTAAGGTACATGGTCATGTTCAAGAATAACACTCTAATAAAGTGGAAAATTGACCATTAACACTCTAATAAAGTGGGAAATTGACCATTAACATCTCGCTGTGTTAAACATGGTCATGTCCAAGAATAACAGAGTGCCTTAATAGTGCACCAAATCACCTTATATCAAAAAGCAATAAGGTGAAAAATCAATGCCTTAACAATACATCCAATCAAAAGCAACATTAAAATAACCTTAAATAATTAAATTTATATTAATAATAAATTTTATATATAGCTAATTGCTATTTATTTAATAATAAATTTGTAATCAAATGATAATCTTCACAAGACCAGTATAAATGGTTTTTTTTTTTTTAATTAATGAGCTCTGTTTAAATGTAAGATGGAATTTATTTAATAATCCAAAATGATATGTTTACTATTTGTGCTATTAGATAATGATGCTAAAACTGATATATTTAAAATAAATTATATATAATATATTTTTAATAGGTTATTCAGTAAGTCGTGAAGAAATTTTACTTATTTATTTTGAAATGTTGTTGCGGACTATTATGGCTTAGTAAAATATTTTTTATCTCTGCCCAGTGACTTCCACTCTTATTCCCAGAAAGTTTGAATCAATAACCTAATAGAAAGTTTAAGTAAATTTAAATCAATTATATTATAGAAATATTCCGAAATCAATTATATTATAGAAATATTCTAAGATCTAATAAAAAAATCAAATAAATTATTTCACAAAACTATCCATCACATCCTCAAATATTCACCAAATATATAATCAGATTGACTCGGCTTGAGTAGAGATTAATTATATCTCCTAGTTAAGTTTTCTTAATTGAAACTTAAATATCATAAAACCATGTTCCTAGTTAAAGTTTTCTTATGACTCCTGATTAAGTTTTTTTAATTGAAACTTAAGTAGCATAAAACTATGTTCATAGTTAAAGTTTACTTAATGAAAAGTTATAGGTTCAGATTCTGATCCATATAATATAAGTTTGAATTCCGAACTTGAAATTAGGTTATTATAATTTACGAACAAATTCTGATCCATATAATATAAGTTTGAATCCCGAACTTGAAATTAGGTTGTTATAATTTACGAACCAGTATACTGGCAAAGCTCCCCGTCCATGGTAGCTGACTCCAGGAGCACAAGGGTAGACTAGGCTTGATTCACAATAAGTGCTGTCTGGGCTGAGTTCCTCTTTGTAGCATAATCCCCACTTGGTGGGCGAATCGCTGGGTGCGGTACTGGCAGCCTGGGCCATCAACGATTCACCTGCAGGTACCATTATTAGAAAACATCAACTCTAAACTAACGAACACCATTATTGTTTCCAATGTCAAATCACGGAATGATTCAGTAACATAATTACACGAAGTTTCAGTGGCAATGTGGGCGAAGAAAGCAGCGAGCTCCCTCTTCTGCACGATATCTCCGCCCGTGGTTCCGAATCCTTTGGGTTCGTAGTGGGCCGCCGCGGTGATGAAGGAATGGTAGTCCCAGAACCCTTGAGCGTGCGCCAAGGGAGCATTGCGGTGGGAGAAAAGAGATTCGAACTGGTCCACTGTGAATAACTCCGAGATGGTCTTATTTTTGCAGTCTGTTGCCTTTGCACATAATATCTTTTTGAACTTCGTCTCCTCATTTTCGTCTGCCGCCGCCGCCGCCGCCGCCGCTGCAGCTTCGATACAGCAAAACCATGATGACATCATTAAACAAATACCAGCCACAACGAGAATCCTATTGACCTGCTTCGTCTCCATCTTCCTCCACGAATTTCAATCTCGCACCTGAAATATCCTCGAATTCCAATCTCGCACCTGAAATACAATGAGAATTGAGCTCGATAATGGGATGCCGGTTGCTTCGAATTGCTGTGATATATCTTTAGCGTAACGTATTTTGCAATTCAATCGATTTGATTTCTGGGGTCATCATTTTGGTTTGGTGGAACAATCAGAGTAGTTCGTAGATCGCTTCCCTTTACATCCACGCCAAATTATCAGTTCATACGTCAATTACTCAACTATAATTGATATCTTGCGAAAGTAAATTCTGCAGTATATCTCCCTGTGTAATTCAATTTGATGGAAACCTGCGATCCGATAAGTATGACATGAACATGATCTATGTGAGCAAAACCACGGAATGAGCATTGCGAGCTAGATAACTACTACTATTATTATTATTTATATTAAATTTTAGGTTTTTTAACTGCATTTTCCATTCAATAAAGTGATTAAAACATAAAATACTATACCATTTGAATAATTCATATTTATAACCCAAAATATTATAACATTTGAATCATTCATTTATATTTTAGATATAAAGTAATTCAATCATAACAAAACTAAACCACTTGAATAATTTATATTTATGTATTTCATATTTATATCCTACAATATTATACTATTTGAATCATTCATATTTAATTTTAGATATAAAGTGATTTAATCATTAAATTTTAAACTATACCACTTGAATAAATTTATATTTGTATTTTACATACAAAACATAATATAATATTGTAGAATTGAGGCTGTGATCAGTCATGTTTTATAAGAAGAGCTTCAACGTAAATCACATGATAAAGACCTTTGTCCACGCGTTTCGAACCAACCAGAGTGGTTCATCATCAGGACAAGTTGAAGAAACAGATCCAGCTTAGCAAGTTAAATAGTCTCAGCAGAGATTCCAACGA
>APFE030609236.1:54320-89967 GCA_000404065.3 Pinus taeda | reverse complement strand
AAAAATAAAAAAAAAAATAGCATATGGCTGTTCCTGTAATGACAGAAAGCAACAGAAAGACCGATAAAGAAAAAAATAAGTTTCAGCAAGCCTAAACTTTTCTGCCCTTCTTCTTCTCCACTTGTCGCCAACCTCCAGTGTCAGGAGTGGGTGTAATAATAGCTAGCTTATTTTCCATTGGGATCAATGGAAGTTCTTTATCACATTCTGAGCCCTCTGATCCATGAGTTCGTTTGATGCCGTTTGCTTCCATTAGTGGCTCTTGTTGCAAATCTGAAATATGTGGCCCCAAATGAGTAATTGGGGCATTATCTTCTTGAGTGTATTTCTGGCTCATTTGAGTATCCGGTTCTGTCTGGTTCTCTGTAGGATCCGCGTTTATGTCTTCTTCTTCCAACGGGTTGGTATGTTGCCACCCTCTGGGATTTTTTTGTTGTTTCTTGGTTCTCCTGGGGTCCTTTCGAGAAAATGGGCAATCATATTGAAGGTGCCCTGTTTGCATGCAACCCCTGCATTGGAACGTTGTGTTCTCGTAGTCAAGCGGTTGTATCCATTGATAATTATTGAAGTTCAAAGTGATGTGATCAGGTAGTCCTTGACTCAGGTCCACTTCTACACATATTCTGGCAAATGTAAATATTCCCTTGATAGCTTTGTTTTCATCCATTTTTAAGAATTTCCCCAGGGAGTTTCCAATGGCATTTAATAATTTGTGATGCCAAAAATGTTGAGGGAGACCATGTAGCCTTACCCATATAGGCATTGTTGAGACTTTCATTCTATTGGCGTCGAAATCAGAAAACCAAGGGGTGGTGAAGAGGCTAGCACTGCCCCAGAACCAAGGCCCCTAATTGATAATGCTGTCTCGTTCTTGTTCTGTGTTAAATCTAACTATGAAGAAACCTTTTGGGCATAGGTAAATTTCACAGTTAGATGTCCATGTTGAAAAGATCCATTGGTGCAAAGAATCTGATTTTGGCCAGAACCCATTAAATCTACAAATAACTACATTTTTGGATAGATCTGTGTGTAGACTAGTTACCTCTGGCAAAGATACTTGTAGCATTGGTGATTCTGGCTTTTGTTCAACAATGTAAGGGCCTTGTAGCTCTGGTGGTGGTATTGCTTTATTTTTCATTCTTTCCTTCCCTTTCACTGCATCCCGAAAGGAACTTGAATTTTTAGAGCTAGTTCCAGTGCTTCTGCCACGCAGTCAGAGATTTAGAATAATGGTTGAATCCTTGGCAATGCCGTAGTACTGTAGAGTTTTGTTGTCCTGCAGACTGTATCCTGAATATATAAGGTTTTGATGTTGTGCTGGGGTTCCAAGGTGACCTTGGATCTCTTTTTTTAACGCATGGATGCTCATTCCCTTACTGAGCTGCATGCAAAAGTGTTTGCCCCCAATCGATTTGATGAAGATCTGAATCGGATCTACATCCATGCGGAGTAGATCGGTCCTATGAAGACCTCGCTATGTTGGATCTGGCAGTTCCTCTTTGAATCCAGATGCCACATTTATCTCTGGATCTTGTACACTCCTTTGTTTCTCCAGATCAGGCTTATAGAGGTCATTTGTCAAAGATCCACTCGCTCTGTCATGGGCATTTGTATCCAGCAGGAAGATCGAGGCCTCCGGGCTCGTGGCCGCTATGGGTAGGGTCTCTATACCCGACTTCCATTCGATGACGTAAATCCTCACCTGTTCAGCAGGGTACTGGGGCGTCGCAGTATGCACAGACCATAAACTCCTTTGTGCTGTCCAGATCAGCCTCTACCTCGCTTTTGTCCTCTACTACTAGCTAATCTGAACAATTACCGACCTGCATATTGCATTTGACGAGATCCAAAGGAGTTATGCCAGTGTGGGTGAGACTGCAGTTGAGAATGCCTCCCATGGGACAGGCTGCATAGAAGGCTGGAGAATACATGGCAATTTTCCCCGGCTCGCTGGGTGCTGGCATGACAAATGTCTTGGGAGCATTAGCGTTGTCGCTTACATCTTCTGTAGAAATCCTGGCGCTATTGAGATTCAATAGAGGATTCCTGTTTCTATTCATAAGAGTCTCTGATCATCTTATTATGGTTATATATAAGTATTAGAACAATTACATTAGGAAATGTGGTTGATATACATGGATAGTTTTCCATTTACTACAAACATTAAAACTTTAGACTATTTTAAATATTTGATGAATATAAAAGACATGAAAGATAATTAATTCAAACTCTTACATGCTTAAGTAGCTAAGTAACATTATTAACTTCATTCATATTTATAGAACTTTAATTTTTTTCAAAATCTATTATTCTTAAATATTCTAGAATCCATAAAAATAACCCTCTTACAAAATCAAATCAATTGTAAATCAAATAAATAAATAAATAATTATTAACGATCATTAACATTATAATATATAAACAAAATCATAAAATTATCATTTTCATATATAAACAAACTAAAACAATTTATATATGGGAAAATTTATTCTCTACATCAAAAATAATATAAACATATTTAATTTTTAATTCCTCACATTTAAAAAATCAAATTTCCAAATACACAAATATCCTATGATTTTTTTTTTTAACTTTTAAAAAGCAAACATTTTACACTATTTAAAGCATCTCTAAAAATACACCATATATATCAGCTTAAATGTGTTTTAATTTTTAGTTCATCAAATTTAAAAATCAAATTTCCTAGATATAAACCATATATATCAGCTTAAATGTGTTTTAATTTTTGTTCATGAAATTAAAAAATCAAATTTCCTAGATATTATCTATTTTATGAAATATAAGTAATCACACAATATTTTTATAGTGTGTGAAGCATTTGGAAAAATTACACCCTAGACAAGATTTATACATTTATAATTTAATTCCTTTTAACACCATAAAACTAGAATTAGGATGAAACATGTTAATATACTAACCAATTAATACACTAACCATTTAGATTAATTAGGACAAATAATTTATCTTTCTTTAGTTCCTTAAGACATTTCATAAAAATGCAATTAATTTAAATCATTCTATCATTTTCCAATATAACGACTTTAGAATACTACTCAGAAATTCAACATAAAAACTAGCTCTAATCAGTTTTGACCGGATCACCTATGAAATTGATGTAGCAGAAGAAAGTATGAGTCTTGTTTATGAATTCATAAGTGGATTTGGAAAGTTGTCCTGCTTATGAATTCATAAGTTGCCTTGGCAAGCTAGAGCACCAAGTAAACACAAGCTATGATCTTAATGGATAGGAAACAGTTGTCTAATAAATATGATCAAATTTAATACCACAGACCAACACATAATGTTATAGATATGTAATTTTTTTTAGTATTGGCTTATAAGATCCCCCATTGAGGGAACTAATTCCTTGCATCATTTGTGTCTAATTCATTTACATCATTAGAGAGAGTGATCTCCAAAACAAAGATTGAAATGAAAGGATTTGAATTGGTTAATGGACAGTGAGGAAATTGAAGATTGAAATAGGTGGCCAAAGAAAGAAATGTTTTTTAAATAAATTAAAGATAAGAAAAGAAACTGAAAAACCATTCACATATCTTCTATATTGTCTGTTGCATCATGTATTGAATGAATACTATTCCCACATTATCAAATCTTGGTCATTCATAATTTAAAAATCTGAAATTCCTCAAGCTCAATTCCAATATAGATGAGGCCTTCAGCATAATAAATAACTTGATGAGTAGACTACATAATAAATAACTTCATGAGTAGACTACATAAATTTTAAAAGGAATTTTTACTTATTATAAGTTTGGTTGTTATAGAGTTGGGCTTTTTTCCATAAGTTAATTTTGGTAAATTTATGGTTAATATAGAATTACATATGTATTACATTTTGTTGAAAATGTTGGTAGTTGTTGTCATTGATGTCAAGTCTAGTTATTTCTATCAAATAATGTCGAGTTTAGGGGGATCTTGTTTAGTTTCACTCATAATGATTATGTTTTTATTGATGCCTTAATTTTTTACATTAACAATGTGCTAATATTATGAAGACTAGGTTGTTTATTGAGTAGCCTATCTTTTAATGCATTTTTTCAGCAAGAAATTTTCTCAAAAGCACATGAAATGCACTTGGTTGGATAGCCATATCAAACAACTTTCCAATGATATATGGCAGAAATTAAAATTTGAAGTGTTAAAGCTCAATGATGGTTTCAAAAGCTCAAAGTTCTATGAGGGCCCCACCTCATCAGATCAACACCATTCGACAAGATGAAGGAATAGGCTTAGGGTGAATATAATCACGACCAATAGGAAATGACTCAATAGGTGTTGGTCATAGTGCTTGGTCACCAAGGGGTCGACAACCATCACACAAACATCTTTTAGACCATTTGGCTAGAAGCACTGTTGCAAATGGTGAACACGACTGATGAGGTGTAGTGCAATAATTGATAAAGTAAGCCTAAGGTATTAAATCCTAGAGACAGGAAGATTGACATAAGCATGCATGATCTTATTGGATTTCCAATGGAACTTCAGTTCCCTTTGCATACAAAAAACATAGTGATGACATGGTAGTTGTCAAGCCTTGGCATGTTGTTTGGGGAGATATGTGGCATCCTAATGAGAGTACATAATGATAAGTTGAAAGTAGACCCTAGATGAAATGGTAGATACAAGTGGCAGGTTGATGATGTGGCACCCTAAGGTGAGGACACATGAAAACGTTTATAAAAGGAAAACAAGGCGACATAGGAAGTGGTGTTCCCGTGCAAAGTTAAATGTTTGTAGTTGTTGTCAAATTATAGAAGAATATACAACATGAAGAGATGAGAGGAAGTTGAATAAAGAGTGTACATGAGCAGATGTAAAACATGTATGAAGTGTACTTTGATCGTTAAAGGCTAAGTCTATAGACAAGTTGAGATTTGAAGTAGCTATGAATTTGAAGAACCACCTATCTGAAACATTGAAAATAAAATTACATAAAAGAAATTATATCTATGAGAAAATATGAGAGAGATAAGTGGAGATGGTGAGGAATCTTAAGTGAATTAGAAGAAAATTGGTGGTTGTAGTGGAAGGAGCAGTATATCTAAGAATTAAACAATTGATTCAACAATATTTTAATTAAAGGATCCTCATATCTGAGTGTGAAAATTGATGAAAGATAGATTTAATTGGCTAATAAAGTAGAGGATTGTAGATAAAGGGGGTTGGAGCCCCCTTTAGGTTGGTTTCTATAAATATCAAGGAGTATGCGCTTCCAACAAGTGGGTGCTTGCAAAGATGAGGGGGTTGGAGCCTCCTGTAGGTTGGTTTCTACACAACTTGATGTTGATTTTTTAGCTCACTAACAAATTTCAACCATGGGAAGAGATTCCTCTTCTCGAGAGGACCAATTTTGGCTATTGAAGTGCTCAATTTGGACAAGGGAAAGTGTATTTTTGAATTAAAGTCCACATGCACATATTTGGTTAGGTTGACCCTAAAGTAAATTGAACACCCTTGGAAGGCTATAAATACAAGTGAACTCAACCTCATTTGGACATCATCTTGGATCATTCTTCTATTTCTCTTTCTTATTTTTGGCTCACACAGGTCTGAGGCAGTTCAGGGAGATTGGATCGCACACATCCGAAATTATAGGGTCCAAAGATTGCACACATGTCTAGGATTTTGAGTCACTATTGTGGGATTGTAACAAGAATTTTTGGCTATAGTCATAGGCACATAGGCCTATGCATGAAGTTGAAGGGTTTCAGCCACATGCATGTCACATCTTCCTTGTGGCTGGGACCTAAAGGTTAAAATTTTCAGTTGACTAATGAGTTTGCCAGTTGATCACATAGGTCGGTAGTTGACCTTATTCAATAATAGTTGATAACAAACTTATGAATTAGGGTTTTAAATTATTGGAATTATTTGATTCATCTCATGGATATTGTCTAGTTGATTTTGATGGATAAGTTTATGATGATAGATATGGCTCATTGTACTCTCTCTTGGTTGAATCATTAAATGAAAATCTAATAAGGAGAAGAATTTGAAAGGGTTTTCCCCATAGTGGTTTTTTCCTTGGTCTCCGACAAATCCTGGGGTCTCTATGTGTGAATTATTTTCTTCTATTGTTCCTTTATGTTCCACTCCATTGTTGATGATATTGTTCTTTCTACATAGTTTCATATGTTGTTGAAGAATGATGTGAATTTGAATAATGTTATGATGTTATGGGTGAATTTAGGTATGGAAATATTGAAATGAAATTATCAAAGTAAATAACAATATAACCCTAAGAAAAATTTAACATGGTATCAAAGTTTTGTTGAAGAAAATTCATTGAAGATCACCCATATGAAGACACCTTTGATGGATGCAAGAGAGGATCGAGGAGCCCTAAAAGAATTCTAGGGTTTGAAGGAAATATTAGGAAATTTGGTTATTAGTGTTTGGTGGATACTGCAAGGTTAGGGTTTGGAAGAAATCCTAGTTTATGGCAAATACTCTAGATATGAAATCTAAGAATCCTAGCATGTTCAATGTGAATACGTTTAAGCACTTGTAACATATTTGATGAAGCCCTAGATAGGATAGTCTCTATTAGGCCTTGGTTATTGATGAATTTGATGATTATATTTAAGGAAACAACGTTATATGGTCAATTAATAGTGATGGCTCTTGAAGGCTGGTTCAAGAGGGAGATAATGACCTCTCATTGAAGATAAGTAATTTTTGATTTATGGTTCTCCTTTATGTCTTTAATTTTGTTTATACTTATTGATTTGATTATTGTTTTGATTATCACTTATACTTCATGCATGTATATGTGAGTATTTGGAAACTTCTAACCTCTTGATGAGATATGATAAGTGGATCCTTCTTGAGGATCATGTGAGATGCAAGAAAAGATATAGAATAGCTCCCGATGCCAATAACAAATAAGAAGATACACAAATATCTGAATACTACAAGGTATGTATGGTGTATTGTTTCAATACTATGTTTCAGTTGCAATATTGGATGGAAAGGTAAGCCCTAAGGTATGATGAGTATATCATCTTCAAAAATGGTTCATGCTTGCATATGAAAGGGAGTTTGATTCATGATACTTTTGATGAGATGGTGCACTTGGTATTGGACAAGTATCTTACATTCTATTAAGTCATGGTAAGGTCACTTAGAAACATTGATTTTTGATATGTTGATATACTTGATATTTGGAGAGAATCTCAGACATGATGGATTTCCTGATCTAAATAAAGCTAGCACATTGATTCTAATATATGGTAACTTGATACTATTGATAATGTCCATGATATGCAAGGTAACCTTAATGATGCAAGTATGATAATAAGATTGATATACAAGACCTTATTGTTGACCTTAGTTAGGTTTTGATAAACTTAGTGATTATGTCATATGGTAAAATATGGATCACCTAACTTGATGGACTATGTTATGTAAGTGATATTGTGTTCATGATCTTTGAAGTATGACACATCACCTGTCTGCTGCCCTAATCATAAGACTCTAACTGTTGATGAAAGTTTGATGTCATGTTCATATATGATAATGAAGTAGTTGATGTTGACATGTTATATGATGGATATGTATTAGAACCCAATATAGATTGATTTTATGATATAATAGTTCTGTTGATGCATGACAAGTATTTTGATAAACAAGTTGGTGTTTTGACTGATGATGAATGAAGTATATTCCCATTTAGAGGGAGAAACTCTCCAAAAGATACCTGCACCTATTATCATTTGCTTTATATGTATAGAAGATTCTTTATTGTTGAATTTTTCTGACATAAATGGAAAAATATTTGATGTTGTTGTACTGTAACTAGTTTTGGTATGAGAAGAGATGGTTTCCCTTAGTCTAAGCACTAACCTCATGGAATAAAGCTTATCAGTGTGGTTATAAGCCTCACAAGAACATGAAAGAAGATCTATGGGTGGAGTTGTGACTGTAGATGAAAAATCTGAAGCTTCATGCACAAAATCAGAAGTGCACTTGGAGTATCACAGTCCTACAGACTTGGAGCACACAATAGAATGTCCTATGAGTGGGGAAGTTTGAATATTTGACTTTCTATAGAGAATGTGAATTTGTTTGATAAAATTGTGTTTGCATGTGACCGAAATATGTATGTCAGTATGTTATTTTTTTTTATCATTGAATTTAGTATATGATAGTATTTGATAGCAATTGTAAGTGTTTTACAAGATTTGTCTGATTGGTATAGATGAGAAATGTTTGGAGTTATGTCATGATGTTTGATAGTTCATAAATATGCTTTAGAACATTGACATGGTGCTTCATGTTTTTGTTGGCTTATGAATTGATTGAATTCACAAAGATGAAAAATTAGTGCTTTGACTTGATGACTAATGATTTGACTTCATATATGATGATTTTACTTGATGATGATGCTATGTGAGCATAGTAAATTTCAGTGACTAATATTGGTATTCAATATTGGTTTTGTATTGGCCCCATTGTCTTTGGTGCAATGGTTGAAGTATAAATAATTGTGATTCAATATGAATTATTTTCACAATGAATTGATGGAACCTATATGACTCTTTCTTGGTATATGCTTGAAACCTATATGACTTGTCGCTAATGTATCCTATTTAGTGGCAGAAATGATTCATGTTATGATCATAAGGATGGTTTGATAAAATTAGATTGGATAATGCTTGATAAATAATAGTGGTTAACATTAGAATAGATAAAGTTGTAACTTGGTATGTTGAGGTGAGCTCTACCTGACACTTGGTCCAAAGAGTTTGTCACAATTATATTGACAAGAATTTTTAGGACTGTGATATTACTTTTGATTTGGCATCTAAAGCTTGATAAGCTGACTTAGTTGATTTGATTTGTGTAAGGTTGAGCATAGCGGTTTGGTAAACTATTATATTTGCAGAAAGAATTGTGAATAATAGTAAATTGGTGAAGCCAGGAAAATGTGCCCACAACAACCTCTACTTAAAAATTTGTCCAAGGTATGAATTTGATTTTTGGTTTTATATACTGTTAGTCTATTATTGATAGATAATGAGCCTCTCATGATCTAAGTAACAGGGATATAGCCTCTAAAGTTTGAAATGAAGAATCATGGCATGATGTATTACGTTCTAAAGTTGGGAAAATAATCTATATTGTGAAGTTATTAAAGAAAGAAGAATTGTGAATCCTTGGGCACTCAGATTAAATTTCAAGAAGTTAAGAAGAGATATTTTTGAACCTGACTTGCCAACCGATAGTTGATTGAAGCATTGACGTTTTGTATGAACACCCATATATGTGTGTGTGTGTGTGTGTTTTGCATGAAACTTGATTGAGCTACTTCATACACATCAAGCTACCTCCAAGCACCCTTCGAGATATTTGCATGGGATGATAAATTTTTGGTCTAAGATATTCTTCCTATGATATGTGACTTCATGGATGTATTGATGTTATTTGGGATTGTTATTGATGAGATGAACACATATGGGTGTTGTATTAGTATACTATCAGCCATGATAGTTTTGGATGAGAAGTATGTAGCTTAATGCAAGGAAAAACATGAGTACGATGTTGCTAGCTTGGCTAGATGTAAGGCAGATTAAAGAAACTATTTGGAAAGTTGTTTTGAACAAGTTATGGATGTGACAGTGATACATTGTGATGCTAAGGAGTGGGACCCGAATAGAAGAGATTCCCATATATAGCTGGGATTGAGATATCTTCAGTCGGTGTTGTTGTACGAGACAATCTTAGGCTTGTGATTGCCTTCATGAGAGGGAGGATGAATAAGGTATCCTTTTTGTGATATATATATTTTGGTTCTAATATTTGATTTAATGTCCTATATAAATAGGATACTATTTCTATTTCAACATGATACCAAATATGAGCATGATGATATGTTTCTGATATACAAAGAGCAGGACTAATTGAGAGGATTGAGTGAACTATTCCCCCCTGTTTGAGCTTCCAGGGTGAGGAATAGAGATAGAGGGATCCTGGGGTTGAGGGATCTTTAGAAAATATGGTCATAGATGTTGCTCCCCTATTTGTTACCCATATATTTGGAGATGTCTTTGCAAAGTATATGCCAGTTGGCATCATATCCACAGGCTGGGTTTGTTGGGAATACTGCTCCCCATATGGCCAACGGGTTAAAAGTATACTTGGGGGTGTACAAACCAAGTTGATTATGATGTAGGTGTTCTGCCACATGACTCATGAGGGTCATTGTTGGGAAGATCAGTGAAAAATAGGATGGGTTGAGATGTTCTCCCCTATATCACTTATTGCTCAATATGATGTTGAAGATATTTTTCTCCCCCATGAGATTTCGGGTTGAGATGTGCTCCCTAATGTGGTTTCAGGTTGAGATGTGCTCTTGATATCATTATAGGTTGAGATTAAGCTTCCCAATGTGGTTCTAGGTTGAGTATGACTCCTTGAGGATAAGCTCTCTAATGTTTCCCGGGTGGTAACAATGGGATCTCTGCCGACAATGATTCTGGGTATTAGAAGTGGCTCCCCGATGAGTAGAGCGTGGTAGCTTAGGCTCCCCTTCGATATCAAATTATTCTTCTTTTAGATTCACTAATGTCCAACATATGAGTAGGGACAATCATGAGATAAGAATGAATAAGAAAGATTTGAGTATAGATGAGTAGTGATGACATTTGATGACAAGATACTTCAGATGGAACATGATTTGACGATAGAATTCATGTGATGATTACATGATGGAGGTGGAATTTCTCCCTAATTTGGTAACTCATTAACAAATTCCAACCATGGGACGAGATTCCTATTTTCGAAAGGACCAATTTTTACTATTGAAGCGTTCAATTTGGATAAGGGAAAGTGTATTTTTGAATTAAAGCCCACATGTGCATATTTGATTAGGTCGACCCTTAAGTAAATTGGACACCCTTGGAAGGCTATAAATACAAGTGACCTCAACCTCATTTGGACATGATTTTGGATCATTCTTCTATTTCTTTTTCTTATTTTTGGTTCACACAAGCCTAAGGCAGTTTGTGAAGATTATCTTACACACATCTGAAATTAGAGGGTCCAAAGCTCACATGTGTGTCTAGGGATTTAACTCATAGCCACACGCTTGTTGCAGGAAATTTTCAGCTATAACTATAGGAATGCAGACCTATGCATGCGGCTAAAGCATTTAAGATGCATGTATGTCAGATATTCCCTATAGTTGGGATCTAAAGGTTGAATTTGTCAGTTGTCCAAAGGCTTTGCTAATTGATTGCAAAGTTCGGAAGTTGACTTCAGTTAGTAATAATTTACCACAAGCTTCTGAATCAGGGTTTTGGATTATTAGCATTCCTTTAGCCATCTCTTGGACATTGTATAGTTGATTTTGTTGGATAGGTCTATGATGAAATATATGGATCATTGTAATCCATCTTTGTTAAATCATTCAATGAAAATCTAATAAGAGTAAGAATTTGAAAGGGTTTTCCTTGTAGTGGATTTTTCCCTGGTCTCTAACTAATCCTGGTGTCTCTATGTGTGAATTTTTTTCTTCTATTGCTCCTTTGTGTTCCTTGCATTGATGATGATATTGTTCTTTTTACATAGTTGCATATGTTGCTGAACAATGATGTAAATATGAATAATGCTATGATGTAATGGGGTGAATTTAGGTATCGAAATAATGAAATGAAATTATCAAGAAAATAACAATATAGCCCTAAGAAAATTTAACACTTGATGCAATTTGGAGTTGTTCTTACATTTACATCATAATTAAAAAATAATTTGTGGTTTTATCACATATGGGTTTCCATGTAAAGTTATGTTGTTAAATATTTATGTGACTAATATAGTGTTGTCTTGCTCAATGTATTTCGTTTACTTTATACACCCCCCTCTCATTATTTTCTTGGTTTCAAACATTTGGT
Organism: Pinus taeda; assembly: GCA_000404065.3. Taxonomy (NCBI): domain Eukaryota; kingdom Viridiplantae; phylum Streptophyta; class Pinopsida; order Pinales; family Pinaceae; genus Pinus; species Pinus taeda. Next base: position 78,028 of record APFE030609236.1, on the reverse strand, counting down.
ATGAGAGTAAGTTATTTCAGGAACAATTAAACCAATGGAAGGTATATCTAAAGGGACCATGGTTAGGTAGGATGGATTTTCCATATGAAACATGATTATTTAATGGGTCAAATTATTTAACCTAGAAGGTAAGAATGGATTTCATCTAATGGATCCTAGATTGGATTTATGGTAATCTAAAATAGATGGAATGAAGAACAAAGTGTATAATATAGAAACTCTGAAGGAAACCTTGAGTTGGATTTCTAAATTAGATTCTGGTAAGGTAAGTCATTGTGACACTATAAAATAAACTCTACATAAGCTACAATGTACCAATGATGAAGATGTCTTGCACATTTCCTATGAGATAAAGAAGATTGACAATTGTGATTGTTCAAGCGATGACTTAAATAAGAACCAAGCCTAGATAAAAAAGAACCTACAAAAGAGATCAAAGAAATGTAAGAAACTTTTTAAATTCTTGAAATGTGGAGAAACAGGTCAAAATGTTTCTAATTATTCAAAAGTTGATATAGACAATATTGAAGATGAAGAATAAGTGAAATCTATAGGTAAGCTGCTATTATGTTGTAATTGTAGAAGAATAGTGTGGTGAAGTAAAATTATAAGTGCGGACACAAATAATTCCTCTAGCCCGATAATGTGTCTAGCCACAACTGATACAGTCTATGGAAGATTTCCTTTGGTTAAAACCTATTAAGAGGGCCTATCTCTTAGTATTATTATCCTGTTTGGTGATGACCTTGCTTGCTCGCTCTAGCTATCTCTTGTTTCCTTCTTAGAACACCTGAAACAAGTAAACAACAACAAACAACAACCGTGATAATAGACAAATTGTAATTCAACCTACTTAACAAGTCAAGAAACATTAAGCCATAATCATGTAAGACGACACATCATGTAGGAAATCAATCGATAGTTACATATATATTGAATCAAGAAGATATTACAACCATTGCTTTGATGTTGTTATTCTCCTTCGACAAAACCAGGTTCCCATACACTTCCATTAACATTCCATGATGGCCACAACAATGATAGTTTTAAGGCTCTTCTATTTAGGCTTCACACTAAACCAAATTCACACTTCTCCCTCACACAACTAGAGAGCTACAACTTTGAATAGCTTGTTGTTCACTCCAAACTTAATTAGCACTAACACACCAATATTAACACTAGCTTGTGCTTGGGAAAAAGTGAGGTTTATATAGCATGAATGGATGGGAGATGGATCCTCTTCTCATGGGAGAAGGTCTTATCTCTTGAGGTAGTTCCGTCCTTATAAGGGAAAGGAGCCCAAACTAACATCCTCGATCCCATCCAGCCAAACCATTTACCAGAATTCCGTTATGAAGCTTCTAAATTTGGAAGCTTTGGCTCCTTATTTAAAATATTTTCCATAAGAGGATAGTGTTACAAAGCTCAGTTGTTCTAGTTGGTGCTAGAGATAGTGTTAATCCATGCATATTGGCGCGAGGAGGACAAGGGTCATTAGCACCAATCTTGTAAACTAGGAAAAATAGAATATTTTTAGGAAATGGTGCAAAAGGGAATTATTATGCTCATGAAGAGGGACATAACAAGAGTTTCTTCATGAAGGGAAAGCATGTAGGGTTCACTGTAGAGGTCCTCTAGGATTAAGGAATGGGGAGTATAGGGATAGTGACAAAATGCTGTGTAACAGGTGCCCCCTAAAGCTTGAAGGTCGAACTAGAGTGAGAGATGAAATGCTTTATGAATCAGTGCGGGAAACCAGAGTCTGTCGTTGGAAAAACTGCAAGCAAGCATGATACATATACATAACTAAAAACTCTATCAAATGATACATGAATCATGGTATGGATGTAGACATCTAAAGAGTGATAATGTAAATGGATCCAGGTATGGGCGCAACCATCATATAAAGAGGATCATATTGAAACCAAAGTATGGTCACAACTTTCCAATAATGAGAAGGATCACATATAATAACTCATGGTATGGTTGCAACCATCCATCAGAGAGAGACATGTATATCAACATAATCATGTCACATCACTTTGCAACCTAGAATTTTGTGATCTGAGCCCAGGGTCTTGCGCTCCAACACAACCCGATCAAAGTACAAATTCTAACATGTGAATAGATGTGTTGATATCAAACATGCTAGAAAGTTGCTTTATTACCAGTTAATGATGTAAATTACTAACAAGCGCGAGAGAAACCACCAATAATGATAATGGTCCTCAAGGTACTATCAATGCAATCCATGGAATGAGAATAGAGGAACTGAAGTCGAACACCAATGAAATCACTTGATCGAAAGCCAATGATGTGAAATTGTCATCGAGTGCAAAGAAATTTCCATTAGGGCATGCAAGCTATAAGGTACTGAAAGGGAGTCTCTTGGTCAACTTTGCGTATAATGATTTGAAGTCGACAGGAAGTGACAGTGTCAATGGAGGGACATAATGTATCCCACATCATTGACACGAGACAAAAGGATGCAAAATGATTTTGAATGATATAGAGATTCAGAGGTAAGTGTAACTATAGAAGGACAACTCTTGAACATATTGGCGACATAACTGGAAGTCTGGCAGCTTTTGGATCCATAGGATCGGTGGTCATGAAGATGTGGCAGAGATAAAATGGAAGGAAAAAGTGGATGGCCCAACCTAGGAAGGTCAACGATACAAAGGAGGATATCCCAACCGACACGAAGTAGAAAGTTTCATGTTCAAGAGTAAGCTGCCGACACAACTGATTGAATTTCCAAATTCCCCCCCCACCACTTCTGGCAGGTACCCCAGTTATTTTTTAATCGCAAGCTTGAAGGAATATCATATGCTTTCACTGTAATTTCATCCTTCAGACAAATCTGACCTAGTAAGTTTAATGAGCCCTAGGAAGGAAAAGCTCATGTTCATCATGGTGACGAATCCATTGTCGTTTAATATTTTAACAAGTCTGATAAAGGTGTAACTCAGTATCTTTTTCATGTTTAGAGAGTTGGAAAAAGACACGGAAAAGAAAACTCCACATGGTCCCTTTTCGTACATTTGTGTCTCTTGAGCCCGAAAAGGTAGAAAACAATACTCGAGAGAACTGCTTGACCATTTCAGTCAAGGAGTACCTTTTTCATAAATAGTGCATCCTAGCCCGAAAAAGGGGTAAACTTAAACTTATAAGGGGTAAACTTATACTGGGTGTCCTAGTTCAAAATGACAAGGGCTCGGCTATCTTTTCACTTTTAAAGGGTCAAAAAAGAGCTTGAACGCATACCCCCCATTTTATTCTCTTTTACGAGTCAAAAGGGAAAAATACTCGGCAATATTTTCATATGAGTTTTACGAGTCGAGAAAAGAGTTGAAACGTGACTCGGCATCATTTTCAAACATCCATCACCCATCGCTACGCAAAAAAGTAAAGTGCATTATCCAATTCTTGAGGCAAAATAGGTCAAAATATTTACAAAGCTTAATATTTCATGGAAAACTAAATAAAAGGGAGGGAAAGTAAATAATTTTTACCATTTGATGTTTTACCATGCTGTGAAATTCTTTTTACTCACCTTTTCCCTAATTGTTCTGGAGCAGATTGCAGGAGATCCGGGAGGTCATTCACCGAGATGCCAGTTATAGGTAAGATCCAAATCCCTAAGCTTCATTTCCATACCATTTATTCCTATTTTTAACTATTTTCAGGATTTTTGAGGAAGGATTTGTCAAAATTTTTTAGCCCTTGGTCGACGCGACTTCCGGGCACGAAATCATGCCAGCCGAGGCTAATTAAAATGACCTATCGCATCATCAGCACAATTATTTTTAAAACAGATGCACCGATTCCTTGAATAGGGAAAAAACCAATTTCACCTCAAAACCACCATTGGAATTTGAAATTTATGGGTCAAAAATGATTATTGACTTAAATCTATGGTTTTTGCAGGAAAGAATTGCCGAAAATGGTAGACTAGAAAGAACGTGAGCACGAGGATGTGGACACCTAGGCACTGAATGATCCAAATTGCTTGAATGCTTTAAGGGACTTTGGGCTCGTCAATTTCTTTCTCACGCTATGGATGTGGGCCCAACTTGAGTTACTTTGGTACCTGATTAGTCTTTGGGAGAAAAATAAAAAAATATTCGTCATTGGTGACCAAGAGCTAGAGTTAGAAACTTCAGACATATATTTCATCACAAGACTGTCCCGGAGAGGGGAACCAATCAACTTGTATGGGCCAAGACCGATTGGGGCAAGAATATCCATGTTGCTTTCCAAACATTTCCTTAAAGCCCTCAAATCCAAGAGTGGCAAGATTGATATTTCTACTGTTAGAGATCTTACACTGAGAGTGCTATTGTTGACTATCAACAAAGTGGCAAGGTCTTAGGTAGTGCATGAGACTAACAAGTCTAAATTCATATATGCCATTGAGTGCACAACATAGGCGATCTTCAATTGGGCAGAAGCCATGAAGATAAACATAAAATTCCAGCTAACCAAAGCTAAGGTGGGGAATCTGAAGCAATTTTGCTTTACATCCATAGTAGTGACCTTTTTCTTGGAACAGGTGTTACTGTTCTAGTACCAATTGACTGAGGTAGATCCTCCAATGCCACGTGACTTGTGGATGGCCCAATGGAGTCGTTTCATGCCCATGATCATTGGGGGCTAGCACATGTTGTACATGCCTGCCTTCTTTTCATGGCTACGATGATAGTTGATTGTCGTGGGGGACTGGCCATATAGTGGCACCAACTTTCGTGGAGATCTAGACATGCCACTACTTGATGGAGAGGATTTTGACGATGAAGGTAAAAAATAAATTTTTAATTTTGTTATTTTTTAATTGTTTTTGATATATATGTGTTTATAAAATTTTGCTTTTTTAATGCAGATGTTGGACCAGAGTGTCCTGCTGGGATATCCCTAATAGCCAGGTACGTCGCCCTCTCGTTCAATGTTGTCGCTCCTTATTAGGAGGGGAGTGACAACGAGGAGGATATCGTGAGGAAACTTGAGGGGTTGTCTCGTACTATCCCAGAGTATGCTCAAGTGGGAGACATTCCTCGCCAGTACCAGAGACACATGGTGGGAGTATTGGATCGGATTCACGGATTGCTAAATCATGTTGCACGAGTAGTGTCATGTTACCATGATCACCATGTTGATTAGTTCCTAGGTCCAACAATTACATTTTTGAGGCCTGTGTGCCATGGATATATGAGGCCTATGAACCATTGATGTTATTTTGGACACACATATTTTTTTTTGGGTTTTGATGTATCAAACATTATCACCATATATACATATGTTATATTTTATTGCTTACTATGCTACAAATGATTTGTTTTATCTTTTCACATGTTTCTTATGTCTATCCAACACATAATTAGCTAATGCATCTGTCAATGTATTCATGTGTTTAGGAATATGATGATATGTAATATAATAAAAATGCCTTTCCAGTAGATGAATACAGAGATACATTCTCAATATCTGAGGGTTTTTGACGAAATATTGCCTGTTGAGTTGAAGGACGACAAGCTATGAATCTCAATTGACAACTAACTCTTGAATGTCAAGAGAAATGGCTTCTGACAATAGTTTGATGACCTAACTATATTCAACAATGTTGTTAGTTATGCGACCTAACCATATATCTTGAAGATCAATCAACTCACTATGAGGGTCATAAATAGGCCACACTGCGGATGATAGGTTCTAGGTATTATGGCAAGCACTGTCAGCGAAACTGATGTGGGGAGTCACATACATCTGCAAAGCAAGGAAAACTTTTTTTGAAAGTTGTTTAAAAACCAACACATCATACCACACTGTACAAAAATGAATGACACACTAATGTACACAAGTAACCATGCAAGATGACCTAAGCATAGTACTCCTTAAGGTAAGCCAGTTTCGAGGCTTGTCCAGAGGATTTTCTTCATAATCAATCAGCTCATAGGTCCCTTTTTGCAAAAGATGTTTCCATAATGTATGACCCATTCCACATGGGATCGAACTTGCCTGCCCCCAACTTATCATTAGCTTGGTCGTATAGCAAAACCAAATCACCCTCAGAGAATGCACGAGGGGAGACTGACTAATCGAAATGGGGCTTGACTCATTTCTTTTGTGCCTCTATAACCAAAGCAGCGAGACGACAAGTCTCATCCAGTCGTTCTAAATATAAGAGGTGCTCTTCTTGAGGTGATGTTTCGGGGAGAAGTTTGACAACTAGCTTGAGTGAAGGAATCTCACATTCAATCAACAATGTTGCTTCCAGACTGTAGACAAGCTATAATGGTGTGAAACTAGTTACGTCTTTAGTTGAGGTTCGGTAAGCCCATAGAGCTGAAACGAGAATGAGATGCCAATTTGATTTATGCATCCCAATAATACATTGAAGCATTGTAACCAAAACCTTGTTCACAACTTCAACTTGGCCATTTGTGTGAGGGTAATACGGGGTTGAACCATCGTGACGTAACATGGATGTTAGCTCACCCATCATGTAATCTCTGAAATGGGAGCCATGGTCTGGGATAATGGCTTGAGGTACACGGAACCGGGAAATAACATGATTGAAAAGGAATTGAGCCATCGTTTTACCGTCTGCAGAGTATGATGGAAACGCTTCAGCCCATTTGGTGAAATAATCCCCAACAATGATAATATAGCCATGCCCCCTGAGTGAATGAGCGTTACGTGTCATATAGTCAATGCCCCATTTGGAAAAAGGACCAATGGTAATGACAAGGTGTCGGTGAGTGGGTGGGGCGCACATCTTGCATTGGTAAATTTGGCATTCATGGCACTTGCGAACAACAAGGATGTAGTCCTTAAAAATGGATGGCTAGAAATAAGTATAGTGAAGGATTTTCTATGTGGTAGAATAGCAAGACATATGACCACCACATGCCCCAGAGTCGTAGTGATTGAGAACTTTCTCAGCCTCCTCGAGAGTAAGGCATTGATGAAGAACTGAATCGACACTAACACAGTATAAAGTATCGCCAATAATATGGTAGGGTTGGGAGTGATGTTGAATCCTTTAGTAATCATCCTTAGTCAATGCAAACTGGAACATGGATGTCTAGAGATAAATGATGATATCACCGTACCATGGATCAAGGTTTTTGAACAGGAAAAGTGTCTCGTCCGAAAGCTATTCATCTGCACTAGTAGGGAGAGATGTAGAAGGAAGGGAACAAATCAACTCAGTGAAAACTAGTGACTTCTTAGATTTGGCTGTAGTAAATAGCAAATCAAATTCTTGCATAATCACAATCCATTTAGAATACTTGCCCCCCAGCAACTGACGAGTCAAGATGTAGGTCATGGGGTTGCATTTAGAAATCATAGTAGTAGTTTGTAAGAGGTTATAGTGTCGAAAGTGTTGAACAACCTAGACGACAACCAAAGCCATATTCTCAACATGGGCATAACACGTTTCCGTGTCGAGGAGATTACGACTAAGGTAGTAGATAACATGTTTGTTGCCTTTGTCGTCGTCTTGGACTAAGACCATAACAATGGTGCTAGGGGCTGCAACTAGGTAAAGGAAATAATCTCGATGATAATCCAGGGGATGAAGAAAAGGAGCATTTACGAGGACACCCTTGAGATCATCAAAATATTTTTGGGCAACATCATCCCAGGAAAAGGGTGTTCCTTGTTTGAGCAACAGGGTAAATCTTGTAGCTAGCCCAACATAGTTTGGTATAAAAAAACGAATAAAATTTGTCTTTCCTTGTAGGCTCTGGAGTTGGTGCAATGAAGATGGAGGGGGTAAATTTACAATGGCCTCAACTTTAAGCGGATCAAGGCAAATATCATCCTTGGAAACGATAAAGCTGAGGAGTCGTCCAGATTCTATGCATAAAACATATATATGTGGGTTTAATCGAATGTTGTAGTGTCTATAGCAAAGAAAAATCTGTTGAAGATGGTCAGTGTGACCTTAGCTCTTACGAGAATCATTGGGAAGGTCATCCAAGTAAGGCTAGATGATGTTGTGAATATTGTGAAACACATAAGAAATTTCCTGCTGAAATGCAGCCCCAACATTTTTGAGGTCGAAAGGGAGCTTTTTGTACAACAGGTCCTATATGCAGTATGCCTTAGAATGCATTGAACTGAAGGTGTTCAACTGGTGTGATGCAGTACTTTTGGTGATAAAAGAATAGCTTACCAAGGTGAAAAATGGACGATCTAAGAACTTTGGCTATTGTTCCATTTTGACCACTTTTTCCTTGGAGAAGATCCCACTGATGCAGCCACAGTGCATTTCACTTGGTTTGCCGCCACCGACTGAGCCACAGATGCAAAGATGGGTTGACCTTATGGCCCAACATGCTGGTCAGCCACAGGTTTCTTTCTTTGATGCCTTCTTTGAGTGGTTGAACTGTCAGAAGATGGTTTATACCGAGTGTCCATATGCCAGTATGGATTTTCGGGGTGACCCAAATTTGGTGCTGCTGGCTGATGAGCAGTGGAGTGCTATAGGTAAAATTTCTGGCCATATTCCTGTTTATTGATTTTATAGTGTTCCTATGCTTCCTCTTACCAAGACTAATAAAAAATCATGTGGTCATGCAGATATTGGACCGATACGACCAACAGTGCGCCTGAGAGCACCAGTTACCATTTTAGCAGGAGAGGCTGTAGGGAGGGCTATCCTTCGCAACCTAGATGTGGCCAAGACTCTTGCAGCATTGCAGGATCAGATCAAAGGCCTCACTCTCAGTATCCCAGATGTGAGGACTGACGAGCTGCCTCTGATATTACAACGACATACTACTGGTGTGCCACGTTGATGGACTAGGCTCTTACACATGATTGCACAGGCGGTGACTTGTTATCACCAACACCATTAGACTAGGGTTCCCCCTAGTATTTTGAGTTTTTGGGTCATTTGACCGATTTTGTCTCAGAAACAGAAAACTATGTGTAAACCATAAACAACTATATATATGTTTTTGATTTTTGGAGCTTCATTTTGGTTAAGTTACATGATCTTGATGCAAATATTGATGAAATTCTTTTCTTTTATAAATGTCGCAAATGTCTATCTAACACATAATTTGCCAATGAAACTGTTAATGTGTTTAAGTTTCTGGAAATATGCTAATATTGGATTGAATCGAACTATCTTTCCAAAATCTTGACCCTTAGGAACATGTAATAGATAGCTGGATGCCATACATAATATATACCGGTGAGCTGTAGAATGACGAGTTGTGACTCTAGCCTGATAATAAGTTGACATATTCCATGTGCGATGGCATTAGAGAGGAGCTCTATCAACACGCTATATTCAGAAATGTTGTTCGTTGATCGGCCAATACATACCCCTCTGAAACTCACTAACTCACTGCTTGGATCAAAGATGGCCCAGGCCACAGAAGATAGGTTCCACGAACTACGGCTCACTCCATCAGCATATCCAACAAATGATTCCAATGGGTTCGACATCTGTAACAAATGTAAAAGTGGATTATCTAACCAAAAACGATTGCTCTTAGCAAAAACAAAAATGTAACAAAAACATAGGGGTTACTATACTCAGTTAAGCATAGTAACGCTTAAGGTACAACCTGTTGCGGGGTTGTGCCAGTGGAATCCCATCATAATCCACTAACGCGTAGGCTCCTTTTGCTAATACCCTCTTAACAATATAGGGGGCCATCCATAAAGACTTGAACTTACCTACTCCTAACTTATCAGACTCTTGGTCGTAAAGTAAGACCAGGTCACCTTTTTAGAAGACACGGGGTTTGACATTATTTTCGAATTGTGCCTTGACTTGTTTCTTATGGGCTTCATTAGCCAAGGTGGCGTAACGACGGGTTTCGTCCAATTGAACTAGTTCCAAGAAATGAGACTCCTCTTCTGAAGTTCCGGGGAGAAGGTCGACTGTGAGCTTGAGGGATGAGATTTCGCACTGAACTGGTAAGGTTGCTTCTAGGCCATACACCATCTAAAAGGGCATAAATCCGGTCACATTTCTCACTGATGTCTAGTATGCCCATAGGGATGAGTATACGATTAGGTGCCAACTCCGTTTATGGGCTCCAATCATCCTTTGTAGCATGCACTTCAGGACTTTGTTGATTGCCTCAACCTGTCCATTAGCTTGCGGATAATACGGAGTAGAGATATTGTCAGACAATCATAATTTGGAAACCAACTCAACCATCATGTGATTGTGAAAATGCGATCCATGATCTGTAACTATAGCTTGTGTAACACCGAATCTAGAGACTACATGATTGAAAAAGAAAAGAGCAGCCATTTCACCACTTTTGTTTAATGTAGGCATTGCCTTGGCCCACTTCATAAAATATCTGACAGTGACTATGATATACCCATGCCCCCTGACCGAGGTGGGGTTACAAGTCATGAAATCTATGCCCCATTTGGCAAACGGTCCAAAAACGACTACTGGTTGTAGAGGTGCGGGTGGAATTCTGGTTTTGTGATCGAAGATTTGACAAGCATGGCAACTTCTTACTGCAGTTATGCAATCCTTGAACATGGTTGGCTAGAAGTATCCTGCTCATAAAATCTTTTGAGCCGTAGCGTAACCATATTGATGCCCCTCACATGTGCCTGAATGACAATCATTCAGGAGCTTTTTGGCCTCCTCATGGGTGAGGCACCTTCGCAGAATTGTATTGATACCACGATGGTAAAGTGTATCACCGACGATCATGTAGTCTTTTGCTTGGTATCGAGTACATGATTGCTTTGCTCGGGAGGTATTAGACCTATATGTTTGGGTCTGGAGATAGATGATTATATCTCCATACCACGGATCGCTTGAAGATATCAGAAACAAAGATTCATCCATGATTGTTGTATTGGATGTTGAATCGTTGGACGATGATGGGAGATCGCATAGCAACTCCACAAAAACCAGAGCTTTCTTCGATTTGGATTTTATGAATTCCAAATCAAACTCTTGCAAAATTGCTATCCGTTTGGAATATTTTCCCCCAGTAACTGTCACAACAAGATATAAGTCATGGGGTTGCAATATGACAAAATGGTAGCTTTTCGAAAGAGGATGTAGTGTCGAAATCTCTGTATCACTTGAACAGTTGCAAGAGCTAGCTTTTCAACATAGGAGCACTTAATTTCTGTATCATTTAAATTTTGACTTAAATAATAAATAGGATGTTCAATTCCATTGTCTTCTTGAACTAAAACCATTGCTATGGTCGTATCTGCTGCAGCCAGATATAGGTTATAGTCTCTTTGATAATCAGGAGCATATATTAATGATGCTTTTATTATGGATTTCTTTAAAGCATCAAAGGAAGCTTGCGCGACCTCATCCTAGATGAAGGGTACTTCTTTTTTCAATAGACGAGTATAACCTTTAGCAAGTTCTACATAATTTGGAATGAACCTCCTCGGAAAGTTTGCTTTCCCTTGGAGTTTCTGAATCTAAAGAAAATTTGAAGGTGGAGGCAAAACAATGATTGCCTGAACCTTACATGGGTCGAGACGAATCCCGTTCTTCGAGACCACAAAGCCAATGAGCTGGAAGATCGTCGAGATATGGTAACGATGTTCTTGATGTCATGGAAGGCATAATTCATTGCCCTCTGAAATGTTTCCCCTGCGTTCTTTAAACCAAAGGGTAGCTTGCAGTATGTGAATGTGCCCCACAGACAAATAAATGCATTCTTTGACTGGTCCTGTGGGTAGATATTTATTTGATTATATCCAGAAAATCCATCCATAAATGAAAAGATTTCACATCCGGCACATTCATCAATTATTTGGTCAATGAAGGGTGTAGGGTAGTTGTCTTTTGGACAAGATTGATTTACATCCCTATAATCAACGCACACTCTAATCTTTCCTTGATTTTTCGTTACAGGAACAATATTCGATAGCCAATTGGTTAGAGGAACCGGGTAGATAAAACCAACATGGAGAATTTTTTCAACTTTCACCTTGATGGCAACGACTTTCTTGGGGTGCACCTACCGGAGCTATTGTTTTACTGGTTTGACATTTAGATACATCTTAATTTCGTGTTCAACGATACTCAAGTCAATGCTTGGCATTTCTTCATATGACCAAGCAAAGACATCTTTGAATTTGCAAAAAAGAGCGTAATATATCTCCAGTTCTTAAGGAGAACAAGATTTTCCAACATGAATATTCTCTGCAACATTTGTTTTGGTCGAGATATTGATGGCGATAGTCTCTTCAATATTGGACAGGTTTCACTTGGAATCCACCGTATTTATAGTATTTGATAGAAAATAAAAAACTGAGGGATGATCAAGGTCACTGGAACTATCTTCCTTACAATCCAGAAGATGGGAACGATGGTGGTAATATTCCCATGGTGCCTCGTCAATCATCCTTGACTGAAAAATTCCTTCATCTATAGAATGTACATGCGACGAAGGATCTGAAGGGGTACCATATTCCTTAGACCTATCTTTCCAAACGCTTGAGGAGTGTTGATTTGGGTTTGCCTCCCACGCTGAAAAAATTGATTGCTACAATATTTATATTGGTCTTGGAGGCAAAACCTTGCAATGATCCATGCTAACATCGTGATTGGATATCTTCTGAATGGAAGACACCATATTGCAGGTTCCCACTATGGCCACTTCCACTAGATCGTTTGGAGGCAGTAGTGAAAAAGTACCCATCAATGTCAGGTCTTTTAGTAGGCCTACTTCGATATTTTGAAGCAAATGAGGGCTTTGTGGATCATCGGAATGCTTCCTGTAACTTGTGAACTGTTGGGGAGGAATGTTTGTTGGTCGATTATTGTAATTCCTCCTTAGAAAGGAAATACAATATTTTTAAGGTATGTCGACACAACCACGACCATAGCATATATCTAGGGCCTTCCTAGTAGGATGTTGTAATCGAGGTTTCCGTCGATAAATTGAACATCAATTTCTATTGTCTTGCCCATCAGTTCAACTTGCAAGTTACTTAAAATCCTAAATGGAGTGTATGTTCGTCCATCAAATGCTTTCAGCGTCGTTGATGATCGTGACAAGGGTGGCGAGCCTAAATTTTTCCAGCAACTCATCGACATAATACATGTAGATGCTCCCTCATCAATAATCGTTCGATGAATAGTTTTGTTGAGGGCTTTCACTTGAATAAGGAAAGAAAGTTGAGCTGGTAATTGAGGGTAATATCCTTTATGATTAAAGGCCACAAGATTGGAATCCGCTGGGTCAATCCCACCTATTGCTAATAACAGAGCCTTCTTTTGGGAGGGGCAATTTTGAAGTACCTCAAGTGTCAACATAGCGGACGGTGATTGGGCCAGGTCCTCTACTATATTATAATTCTGTGCTGCTCTGGCACAAGGATTAAATGTCAATTTGTGTACTACTCCCTTTGGTGGCTTTATCGTTAGCTCAGGAATGATGGGTGGCATAACTTCGGTCGAAGTTGTTGTCGAACTACTAGGTTGATTAGTAGCCCCATTGTTCAATAGTTGTGGATTCCCATAACCTTTATTCCTTGTCGATATCAAAGCATAATTTTGTTGTTTTGAAATGGACAACATAAGCACTTGGGATGGGGAAGCATTGTCACTAGAAACTAGATTGGTTCCTGGGTTTGTAAACAGATCAATCAATATTGCCGAGGTTTTTGAACTCTTAAAATTTTTTTTAACTTCAGCTTTATGTGGACAATCTCTCGTCCAATGATCCTCATCACATATCAAACACCCCACAGGGGGTTTCCTTTGCCCATAAGGGTTTACATGAGACTGTTTAGGAGACAACTCCTCTTGTTTCTTCTTCTTCCCTTTCTTTTTCTTCTTGCCCCCGGGTTGCTTCGGTTCTTTGCCTTTGTTAGTCGATACGGAATTTACCTCCGAGGTGAGAAGTTCTTCATTTGCATTTTGACTAGAAACTGTGCGAGCTTTCTTGGATGTAGCCTTTATGGTTTTCGTGCTAGTCATTCCTATCACACCATCGCCAGCATGAGAGTATTTTTTTGATTTAGGAGGAGGAGGAAAGGAAAATTCTGGTCTAGGAGCATCAGGGATTTTGTCATAGAGCGTGCTAGACTTAGTATAGATCAAGTCTACATATTGCACACGAGCAATGACTTGCTCTTCAGTGACAACTCCTCCCTTTGCCACATCTTCTGTGATAGAAGGTAACAATGACTTAATAAACCATTCCGCTAACATTTGATTAGGAACATATGTTTTTACCATTCTACGGCGACGCCGCCACTCATGGATATGATCGGATATGTGAGTGGCCGTCATCTGTTTGAAATTGGTAAGAAGGTCTATTCCTGTTTGTACCTTATGGGTAACTGAAAATGGGTTAAAAATATTGTGGCTAGGGTACTGAAGTTATCAAATGAAGCTCTAGGAAATTTGATATACCATTTTTCTACTAGACCAGTTAATGTTCGCTGAAAAAGGTGAAGCCTAATCGAATCATCATTAAGAGTGTTGGATGAATACCACAGATGAAAGGTCATCACATGATTCGATAGGTCTTCACCTGGATTTCCATTAAATTTAGGAATATTTGACAGAAGCTTGTGAGGAATCGCCAGCCACCAAGGGGCATAGGCAATTGGATCATTTGTTAGCCGATTTAGATCCAGTAACTCTAAAGTCACCACGAAGGGAAACTTTTGATTCAGGTTCGGCAAAACATACCTAGGATAAGATGGGATCGCCTGAGCAGTGGGTCTTTGCATACCAACATAGTGCATTTGATGTTGATAACTTTGGTATGGTTGATGGGCATAACCATTATGAAATGATTGATGTTGATTGTTTTGGATATACGGTTGCCCATTATTTGCAAAGATTTTGTACTCAGATCCTTGGTAAACTTGTCGGAATTGTGATTGTTGATATTGCACCAACCATGGTTGTGAAACCATTTGTTGTTGTCCAATACTGGCTATTTGACCAAGATGAGGGGTAATAGTACCCATTTGAACCTGGGTCACTCCGGTTAGGGAGCCACTAATCGGTAATTGCAGCTGTGTCATAGAGACAGGAGGCTGTTGTATTACAACCTGAGAAACTTGAGGTTGGCATACAACAAGGAACACTTGTACTTGCGACACTGTCACAATGGCCAGTGTAGTGGGGATATTCGACATAGGTAGGATTTGTTGCATTGAGTATACAACTCTTGGTTGTTGAGGCAGTATTGGCACCCAACTGTTGGATGTAATCCCAACATGACCTGAATTCTATTGTAAACTCCCATATGGTTGTTCTCCCAGAGGAAACAACGAGAGGGTATACTACCCCCCATATGGTGGTAATCCAGTGCTTAAAGGAATGATTGGCCTTTGGGGAGAGGACTGCCCAAATTGATACTATTATGAAGGATCAATTTGTTGAGACTCAACGTAAGAGATTCCAGATATTATTTCGGATGAACTAATGGGAACGGACCATACTGTCGAAAAAATCCCTAGATGGACTCCATCTAGTGGTTGAGAGATAGTTGGGACAAATGGTATACCAGGGAACATTGTAGGAGTAGCAGTAGGAGGTTCTGTTGCTACTACGTTAGATGACACAGTCCTAGATGTCGACGATTTTTAAGACATATCTAGTCTATCCAAGAGATTTCCTAGCGATTCTACAGGAACTTGTGATGAAGGGAGACTAACTTCTGAAGAAGAAGGATATAGGGTGATCCCAGCTCCAAAATGCAATGGAGTACTGGATGAAGGATCCTCCACAATCTCTTCTATAACAACCAAACTATGTGGGAGAGGTAGACCGTCATGTCCGTAAAATGTCTCTGGTGCTGAAGAAGGTATAGACTCTGTAGCGACAGTTGTTGGAGGGGTGACACCTTCCAAATCAGCTGTAGATGTAGCCAATTAAGGAATAGAGGCATTTATCGTTACACTAGGATCAGTTCTAATGTCCTCTTGCGGCTGTGGAACTTCTTTTGTAAAGGAAGGGGTACCAGAGATGGTTGGAGTAACCAGAGTCCCTGAGGATGTTGGAATAGAAGTTCCAAGCAAACCAGGGGACTTTGATCCGGTTAAATGAGTTTGCTTTGTCTGGAATAATTTTGTTTCCGGAGTCAAAGACAGTTGACTCATTAATCTCCACGAACGATGGGGTTTCGATTGACTTTCTTCCACGATTGCGGATTACTTGATCAACTGAAAATAAAGGGGAAAAAATGATTACGAATTTAATGAATTTTAGATGCTTTGACACAACTTTCTTTTTCAATTTTTTAGAGTCAAGAAAAAACAAAAGATGACTCTAGTCGCCTTTGATTTTTAATGAGCCTGAAGTGACAAGTGCTCAGATGGAACTTTTCCTTTAAGGAGTCTAAAAAGGAATGAAGGAGACTTCTCTGGAAATCTAGGTAGAGGGATTACCACCCAATCACAAAATTGCAGAATACTTTCTACAGTACAACAGTCAATCTTCCTGAATGCTGTGTTTAGTGCATTGCGATCGATAGGGCAGCAGACACGACTTCATAAGGGTAAAGGATATAGCCTATTGTGGTCTCCCAATATATACTCGAAGGTACGTGGGAGCACAAGTCCGTACTGGTACTTATCGTCTCAAAGAGAAGGAATCACCCAACCAACAATGAAAGCGATAGTTACTAGGATTTACAATGCCGGGATGCGTCTCTAGCCTAGACTTATAAATGTTGTGCGTTATGTTACAAAGTGTTTTTATGTTCATTGAATTTATTTTATAGTTGATCTTTCTTAAGAAGTTTTCCTTTTAGTTTCACCATGTGATGTAGATATACAAATCCTAATATGCAATCTAACATGATAAACTCTCGTTTAATCTTCTTTTTGCAATGAAAATCCTAGCTACTAAGGAAAGAGAAGCGAAATTCTTTCAACAAAGAGCAGAGAACACACACTAGATGCATTGTCCTAAATCAAAATCAACAAGCAGTCTAAATGAAAATGCACATGCATGTATTTGTTTTCACTTTCTTAATGTGTGAATGAAAAAAAGAATGCTAAGTACAAATTTGAATCATTTCAAGTGACAGTACTAACGATTTTCTTTCCAAAATACGAAAGGAAGATAATGATGACACTTTGCGATTTTGAATTGAAAACTGCTTTGGACACTTGAAAATTATTAATTCAAATCAAATACAAGAGTAACAGTGTAATCAACCATAAAAAATAATAAGATTCTTTTCTTTGACTGAAAACAACACTCACGACACTTTCAAATCAAAAGACGACAGCTTGATTATGTTACTTCCTTATAAAAGAGGACCGTAAATGGCGAACAATACATAAAAACATTTACAGTTCTTTGTACTATGGAGGCTGAATCATGCAAAGGAAGGGATTTTCCATAGTGGTTTACTGATCACAGACAACTAAACTCCTGAATAAAGCTGAGGAGAGTGAACAAAAAACCAAAATTTGGAAGCAGGGGAGGTCTTATCTGATCATTGCACCTGTAACATAGGAAAAGTGCGATGCATCTCACCTACTGCACACAGGAGGTGCGATGCATCCAGATTCCCACGAGGAGAAGGTGCGATGGTCTAGGGACGAGACTTCAACTTGGTTCTGGGTCACAGTTTACAGCCCAGTTTAGGGATTTAAGCTGAGCAAATGATAGTCAGTAAATGCAAATCACAGGGGCTGATCTAATGAGGCTATTGGAGCCACCACCAGGGAAATTAGGATGTTTTCAAATCAATTGTTCAGTTTATAAACAAAACCCTGAGATAGATTGAAGAAACATTGATCTACTTTGCACTTGCATAGCAAATGCAGTTCGAAGGATAGCTGACTTGACTTCAGGCTCCGTCTGTAATTTTATAAAGTAAACAAATATAGACAAGCAAACAAATTACTCACTCCCCAATGGAGTCGCCATTTTGTTATCGGGAAATCTAGTGTCTATGTAGAGCTGCTAGTCCCACTAAGATGGGTAGCTATCTTAGAAACAAATAGATTAAAGTTACTTTCACTTTCCTTTACGAGAAATAGATAGGAGAGGAGCAAAGAATACCAACCTTGATCTTTTGCTTGGTTCTCTGCTTGTTCCTTCTCCCCCTTTGACAGATCTTTGCCGCTCCTCCCTTGACCACTACGCTTCAAAGAGTACCTGTAAAGTCAAAGCAACATAATACCTTCAAAGTGCAGAGATCTACAATCATAAACAATATAGGACCAGATATATATTGACCACATACATGCATATATTAGCAAACATACAAGAATTTGGAGGAAAACTTGAATAGCTTTATTGATATAGAAATTAGAGGAGAGGATTACAACCCATTGATCTGACCCAGTGTCATCCTCCCAGCATGAAAGCCCTTCTTCACCTCATCAAAAACTTAGATCACCCAACACTATGATATTCCACCAGGAAACCAACAACACTTCCTTACAAGATACAAGATTCCAGACTCTGGATCTCTGGGATGAGGGATCCATATATAGATGATTGTAAGAGGGTGAGTCAACTTCTCGGATTTTTATTAGTGTCCTCTCTCTAATAGTTCTTGATTCCACTTGGAGATTGATGATCTCTTACTCATCCATGGGTGAATTCAGAGAGGTAAGTGTCACAGGAGAAGTTTCTGGAAGATTCCATGATCATCCACCTTGCAAAATATCTCTACCAATTGTCTACTCTTTCCCATCACACCCTACAGAAGGGCTTTCCAGTATCCATCACACTTTTTACACTGAGCAGGTGAGATGCATCGCACCCTCTGCACTGAGCAGTCTATATGGTCTAGTTTTGACCAGTTCTGTGTAGTTTTCTGTGGAGAACTTCTGGGAGATGATGTAATCAGCTGACCTTGTTCCTTTAGGGCATGAAACAACACTTTTAGGACTTAGAAGCCCTTGATTTATGGACATATATGATTTGGGGTTACAGTGCCCATATATGTCTATAACAATTTGAAAAACCTTCTTCATCGTTTTCCTTTTCTTCACACTTGCAGGTGCAGGTGCAGGTCTTTTCCTTTGAAGGTTGTTTGTCCTTATTGGTTTTCTTAGTAGCAGTGAACACAATTTCTAGATTTGAAGTGCCCTATTCTTCATCAAGTCTCTTTTCATATGCTATGATAACTCCATGTAATTCCTCTTTGTTGAGTTTGTCCATATTTGCACTGTATTCTAAGGTCGATACCTTTGTGTTGAATCTTCCTGGTAGCATTCTAAGAATATTTTGTATAATATTATTCTCGTCGATAGGCTCTCCCAATCCTTCTAGAGTGTTGGTTATTTCATCAACGTGTTGGAAGTATGTAGCAATGCTGTCGTCTTCTTTCATTCAGAGTTATTCAAATTTTTCTCTATAGATTTGAAGCTTTGCTTCTCTGACATTTGAGTCAGCTGCATATGTATTCTCAAGCTTGTCCCATACATTTTTTGCATTTTTACAACCCAACACCTTATGATAAGAAGATTCAATAAGTCCATTGATAATAATATTCTTTGATTTTGCATCATTTACCAAATTCTTCGTATCTTGTTAATATGCGGTTGGCGTAAAGCCATTTTGAACAGTGTCCCATACTTCGTAACCTTATGCCAAGAGATAGACCTCCATTATTCCTTTCTAGAGTGCATACTTATTTTCATTGAATAGAGGTACACCATTCTTGGTATGCTCCATGATCTCCTTCCAGTTTTTCAATTGCTATTGAAGGAACCAAGCTTCGTTACAAATTGTTGGAAAATACTGGGGGGGGGGGGTGAATTAGTATTCTTAGCAATTAGAACTTTTGAATTATTTTTAGAGAATTAGTTAATCTTCAATTATAATTAATGTTTATGCAATAACAACAGTGAATAAAAGAACACAGGAGGGAGAAAAAGTTTAGGTGGAAAACGCCCTCCAAGTCAAAAACCACTAAACGCTTTTCTAATAATTCTTTAATCTTCAACTCCAATTGAAAAGAAAGCTCCAACTTCCTAGAGTCTATAAAATCATTCTTCTCCATCTCCCATTGGATGGACGCTCTAATGCTTGAGATTCTTCAATAATCAACTCAACGGATGCCCCGACACCCAATGAGCTACAATTTACCCTAGCACCACCCTACCACCTTGAATTTTTCATAGGAATGAACCTATTGGTGACTTCATGCACTAGCCTACAACTACCTTACCATCCTATAGAAGAATAAAATAAGAATGGACTCCCGTACCGAGGAAAATGGTCAACTTTACAATGATATAGAATGATGTAGAAGAAGAAGACACACTAGACCATAACCCCAACTGTTATCACAAAACTAAATTCTGATAGGCTACTGATCAAGAAGATTTTGAGTAACTATTTCAAACCAATCTTTTTGCTAAGGCTTAGCCTCCTCAACTTGAGATGGCTCTCTCACTAGGTTAAATTTAAGGATTAGATGGCTAACTATATGGAAAAATCAAACAAAAAGGTATAAATGGTTGAAATGCCAATCAACAAACATCCATTGGGCTATGGAGTCAAAATATGTTTTAGTACAACAACAAGATCAACTTAACATGGAATTCAAGGCATAAAGAGTCGTAATATATTAGTAAAATAGAGGCATAATGCAAGGAACACATTTTATAAACACATGAAGGAAGTTAGAGCATTATCAATGAATTCTAAGTAACATGTGTCTATACCATTGCAAGTAAGTGAATGAAGAAAGCCATGAGAAAATCAAACATTAAAAATCCTCTCTGAATCCTGAGTAGTAAAGTCAAAATCTCTGTATTAGCATAAAACATACATTCTACTACAATAACACAGTGTGCTTGTTTCTTCTGAAAATTACCAACCCTGAGGCCTTCCACCTCTTGTCATTTATAGATTTATCATTACAATCTTGGATTCCTTTATCCAACATGAGGGGAATTCGAATTTCCTAGCTTGACACCTATTCATACCTAAAATAGACTATTAATTACAAGTGGTAGTTAACTAACAATCTTAGAGTCCTAATACAATTAGGAGTACAACTCCTTATTATGGTAGTAACAACCTAGAATATGAATTAAATTTGATACTTAATAGGTGCTCCTCCTTTTCAGGGTTTCATCCTTATGCTTGTATTCAAATCCTTCTGCTAACAAAGCGACCCTTTAAGACAAGTGACATGTATTCTATCATCCCTGGAACCTTTCTCTTACACTTGTGCAAAAATTAAACTCCTTGAAGGTGCATGAAGAAGGTCAATCTAGATGTGCTACGAAATAAACTGTTGTTTTTGTAGCGCAAAACTTTATTTTTACATATCTCCTTTATTCTTTGAGTTTTTCCCCTACTTGAGCTTTAAACATTTGCAAGTGACCTCCTCACATTCTCGAGTAGCATCATTCTTAGCCACTTCTTTCCTTTGAAGAGTGATCAAAACACCAAAACTGCACCTACAGCAGTTTCGTAGCGCATGGCTACGAATCCCCGATTTCATAGCGCACATAGTGTAATTTCAGGGCCTTGCACTATGAAATGGTGGATTCCTATGTATGCTCTTTTTCTAACATAGTTTTTTCAAAATTACTTGAGAAATGACTTCTAAACACAAGGTGATACTTCTAAGACATGGAATAAGGTTGTCAAACTTTCTTTGGAAATAAAATATGACCTTAAAGACTTTTAACCTTATGATCTAACCCTTTAAGCACGAAATGACCTAGGGACCCTTTAACGTCATGAGTAGAAGAAGGGTTTGGAAATGAGAATGCCACTATTGAGACTCTAATCCTATCACTTATCCCTTTAAGCATGCGATGACTCAAAACTTATTATAAGACCATGATTAGAAACAAGGCAAACTTTCCAAAGTTTAAAAAAAAATTAGGGTGATAACAGTGGCTCCACTAGGGATAGTATGCCTCATATGGTATGCTAAGAACTAGTAGCCCTAGTGCTGCAATCCATTCCTTTAAGAATAAAAACTTTGAAACTCTGCTCAATCTGCTTCAAACTGTACCTAGTAAAAATTGCTCAGTCAACCTTGAGCTTATTTGCATTTTCCTACCTACCTACCCTATCAACTATAAACTTCTTTCAACACAATCAATGTGAAATTTCCAATATAGCCAATCATTTTTTTTATTTGATATTTGAGTTTTTTGACTGCATCGGAGTTCAAGGTAGCTATGATATTGTGATGACCACTACCATTGAAATTGCCTCTGATCTTCATAGAAAAACTGAAACACTGGAGAGTAAAACTCTTCCATGTATTTAGCTATAGGATCCCAGAATACACGACCAGATTGATGTTTCTTGTGATATTCAACAGCTTTGGACAACTCATCAATACTTTGATAATCTACATAAGGTTTTAGTTGTGTGCTCTCAAACTGCTCCTCAAATTGATTTTCAAAAATAATGTATTCTTCATCAATCTCAAAAGAGAAAGGAAGCAACACCCTCTTTTTGTATTCTGCCATAGAAAGCTTTTGAAAAGTATGATCATGATCATGAAGATTATATGATTGAATTTGACCTTGTAAACCTTCAATGTCTTTCTCAATGTTCTTAGCAACTTCATCCAAAAATTTCATCGTATCTTCTGTCTTGCACTCTGTTGGGTGCCTATAATACTAATGATTACCCCATTACTATTGTAGTTGTACCCCTTATTAATATTGTTGTGCCCCTATTATCCCCATATTGTTATTACTCTCCCCCATAGAATCCCTCTATTTTTATTTTTGTGGCTTTATATTATTTATTAGGTCGGCTGGGTTATATTGTGACTCCTTAGACTCCTATATATAGAAAGGAGGTTTTGTCATTTGAATCATCAAAGAATTGTTCATTTATGTAATGTAAAGGAGGTTCCCCCTGAAGAGGTTTGACTTCTAGGGCGTTGATCTATTTTTTCTTCTTTCTTGAGCTGGTTTCATAACATTTGGTATTAGAGCTTTGGATTCTAGGGTTTCACTGCTCCAAATAGGTCATCATGGAATTTTCGATATAACTTATTTTCTACAATGTTTCAAAAGCTAGAAAACAAACCCATTTGAGAAGAAATCGCGCTGAACCTCGGTTCTGAATTTCAGAGCTTTTCGTGCTATATTTGCGGAGATATGAGCTAAGGAAGTTGGTCTTTTTGTAGACTCCTGAATTACATTCCAAATAGGTGACCTGGGGAAAATCATCATAACTTTCTCTCCGAGCATTGGATTGAAATTTCGTAAGAAGGTACAAAAAGAGGATGGCATATAGTTTCTTGTATATATTTTTCAGAGCCAAAAGTCGAAACAGTGACTCGTGGCATGTCGTACAAGTTCACTCCACTGAACTAGTCTATAATCAGGTCACTGTGGGAGATTTCACATAACTCTTCCTTGGAGAGTCCAATTTGGATCAGAATGGTGGAATTGAAAAGAAGACATAGAGGGTTACTGTAGGTCATAATTTTAGAACTAGATGATCCGAAAGTACAAAGATACATCAGAGGCAATATCGAGCTCCTACAAAGTGAAAAAAGGTGTGTAGATTCTTTTAAATTTTTGCTTAAGCTTGGTTTGAAAATTTATTTTGAAGAATTCAAAAGGCATAATAGAGCATTATTATTGGTAACTAATTCCCCAAGGAAAGAAAATGCAAACACCTAGTAAGCAACCTGAAAGCAGTAGCATGACTCATGAAGAAGAGGAAGAAATGCTACATGATATATCAAAATTACAAGACCAAGTGCAACAAATGTCAGTCTCACAAAAGCTAACAAAAGCTAAGATAA
>APFE030609236.1:0-44250 GCA_000404065.3 Pinus taeda | reverse complement strand
GCAATTACACCTTTTTGTTCCTTTTTTAGAAGCTTTGTCATACCATTAGAGCTGATTATCTTTCCCGGTTTCCTGCAATACCTCTTAATACAACTTCCTTTCCTTCCATAGAAAATTTCATGAAAAGTTCTTGAAAATTAAAAGCTATTGTACCCAAGGATTGTAGCCATTGGACTCCTAATACAACATCAGCACTTCCCATTGGAATGGAGAGCATTGGGCTAGTCAATACATATTCTCCCATGGATAGCTTGATATTATGGCACTTTCCAGAGCAATTTATTGTTCCTCCATTTGTAGCTATCACTTGACACTCTGATGCTGGATATAAGAAGCAATTCAATTCTTTTGCTACCTTACAATGAATAAAGATGTGAGTACTTCCTGAATCAATTAACAATATTACCTTTTTCTTATTGATTTGTCCTTCTATCTTGATGGTTTGAGGAGTGGTAATTCCGGCCAATGCATTACAAGATATGGTCAAATTCATTTGTTCTTCATCTAGGCTTTGTTCCTGGAGTATATCCTCTTCTTTTGACTTTCTTGCTCCTTTTCTTCTTCCTCTTCACAATCTATGTAGAATAATTTCTTCTCAGCACACTTATGACCTTTAGTGTATTTGCTATCCCAACTGTAACAAAGCCCTTTTGCTCTTTTTTCTTCCAATTGTTGTGGTGTCAACCTTATAGGTTGTGGAAGACTAGGGGCAACAACACTTCCGTCTTTATAGTTGTGGGTGGTATGCTTCTTGGTTGCCATAATTTTTCTTTCCATCTTTCTTGCTAACCTGAATGCCTTCTCTAATGAATCAGGTTCCCAAAGGTGAACATCATGTTGGATATTATCCTTTAAAGACCCTATGAACACATCAATCCTATGCTTCTCTGGAATATTTTTTACCTTATGTTCAATTTTTGGAACTCCTCAATGTGCTCCATTATTGAACCCTTTTGTTTGAGACTTATCAATTGGCTAAAAAAAGTGTTGCTTTTTGTATCCTCATAATGTGTTGTCAATTCTTCCATAAAAATTGCCCAAGTGATCATTTGTTTATGATACAAAAGCCATTGATACCATACAAACTGATTTGGTTCCAAATATAAAGTTACAATACGTACCTTTTGTGTGTTTTGCACATTATTGAGATTGAAAAATTGCTCCACCTGTAATATCCATGTTGCAGGATCATTGCCATCAAACTTCCTCATATCGATTTTTGGAATATGGTGGGGCTTCAATCCAACATTAGAGTCTATGAAATCATGATTAACATTTCTTTTGTTTGCATCATGAGTTTCCTTTACTACCCTTTCACCATTTGTAAGTATTTCTTGTAGAAAATTTGTCAAATCTATCTTCAAATCTGCCATGCCTGTCTTCAAATCTGTCCTCAAATATTCCATGTTTGTCTTCAAATCTGTCTTCAAATTTATCTTCAAGTAATACATCTTAGCTTCCATTCCCTTTATCTTATATTCCATGCCATTTATCTTAGCTTCTGCTAGCTTTTGTGAGAGTGACATTTGTTGCACTTGGTCTTGTAATTTTGATATGTCATGTAGCATGTCTTCCTCTTCTTCATGGGTCATGCTAGAGCTTTCAGGTTGCTTACTAGGTGTTTTCATTTTATTTCCTTGGGGCATCAGTTACCGATAATAATGTTGTACTATGTCCTTTGAATTCCTTCAAAATAATTTTTCAAACCAAGATTAAGCAAAAATTTAAAAAACTCTACACACCATTTTCACTTTGTAGGAGCTTGATATTTCCTCTGATGTATCTCTGTAATTCCAGATCATCCAATTCTGAAATTGCGACTTGCAGTAGCCCTCTGTGTCCTCTTTCCAATGCCACCAGTCTTATCCAAATTGGATTCTCCAAGGAAGAGTTATGCCAAATCTCCCACAGTGACCTGATTATAAACTAGTTCAGTAGAGAAAACTTGTACGCCATGCCACGTGTCCCTGTTTCGACCTTTGGCTCTAAAAAATATAAATAGGAAACTATAGTCTGTCCTCTTTCTATACCTTCTTACGAAACTTCAATCCTATGCTCAGAGAGAAATTTATGACAATTTTCCCTAGGCCACCTGTTTGGAATGTAATTAAGGAGTCTGCAAAAAGACCAACTTCCTTAGATCATATCTCCATAAATATGGCACGAAAATCTCTAAAATTTGGACCCAACATTCAGAGCGATTTTGTCTCAAATGGGTTTTTTTTTTTTTCATTTCTAAAAAATCGCAGAAAAAAGTTATAGCGAAAATTCCACGATGACCTATTTGGAGCAGCGAAACCCTAGAATCCAAAGCTCTGATACCAAATGTTATGAAACCAGCTCACAAAAAGATAGAAAAGATAGATCAACGCCTTATAATTCAGCCCCTTTGAGGGGGAAACCTCCTTTACATTACACAAATGAATAATTCTTGGATTATACAAATGAAAAGACCTCCTTTCTATATACAGGAGTCTAAGGGGTCATAATATAATCAAAGCCGACATAACAATAATAATGTAAGGGCACAATAATAACAATAGTGGGCTTCTATGGGGCACAGTAGTAACAATATGGGCACTGCATGGTTACATCAATATAATAAGGGGATTGTACTAATAACAATAAGGGGTTAAAATATTAGTATAGGGGCCTAACATTTAACCCACTAACCGGGGTTACTAACTTCAAACATGAATATCTCTCAAACTATGACTAGAAGATCCTTGACTCAAAATAGAGTAAGTTGTCAAGTCAAAATTCCCTTGCAAGATCAGGGTAGCCCCTGGTTTTGCTTGGGTTGACATCAATGAAAACCTCATATCCTCTTTAGATCAACAATTTTCCCCTTTGGCATTGATGGCAACACAGGTACTCCCCCTATGATCAGGGCCCCTTTTCCTACTTCCTTCTCTTGCCCTTTGAAATCAATGGAAAAGGGTAACTCCCCTTAACAAACAACCATCCTATGGACCATACACACTTCCATTCCTCCTTTATTTTTTGAATAAGTAAAATCTAATGAGAACTTGGGAGAATCCCAAGCTTCTGGCAAAGATATTCAAATGCTTCACAAGGGAAAGGTTTAGTGAAGATATCAACGATTTGTTCTTTTGTAACAACATATTAAAGTTTGATATTATTTGCAACGACTTGTTCTCTAACAAGATGATATTCTATTTGAATGCATTTTGTTTTTGAATGCATGACAGGATTCTTGGAGATGCTGATGGCACTGGTGTTATCACATAATATGGGAATAGGCTCACTGAATTGTACTACGAAGATATTTCAAAATTTGTTTCATCCAAAGGACTTGAGTACAACAAGTTATTGCTACAATGTATTGTACTTCCATTGTAGATAACAAGATTGAGGTCTAATTTTTTCTCAACCATGATACGAGACAACCACCTAGATAGAATGTTGCTCCACTAGTACTCTTATGATCATCAATGCTTCCTGCCCAATCCGCATTTGTAAAGGCTTGAATAATGAGATTGTTTCCCTTAGGATACCACAAGCCATATTCTGTTGTGCCCTTTAGATAATGAAGAGTCCTTTTGACTGTAATAATATGTGATTCTTTTGGTTCTACTTGGAATCTTGCTACTTGTCGAATTGCTTGCATAACATTTGGTCGGGAGGTTGTTACATATAGAAGACTATCAATTATAGATCTGTACAACCTTAGATCCACGTCCTTAGATGATTCATCTATGCTCAATTTGCAACCTATTACCATTGAAGTAAGGATGGGTTCGCAATCTTCCATTTTGAATTTCTTGAGCATTTCCTTCATGTATTTGGCTTGAAATATAATTATTCCTTTCTCTTACTGAGATATTTGAAGCCCTAAGAAGTACGTCAACTCACCAAGTAAAGGCATCTCCAACTCACTTTGCATATTTGTAGCAAATTTATTACCTAGTCGATCATCATTGCTACCAAAGATTATATCATCCACATATAACTCAACGATTTTTAAATTATCCTTATCTATTTGTGCGTAATGATTGCTATCAGTAGTACCTTTCTTGAACCATTTTTGACGTAGATATACGTCAAGATGAGCATACCATGTTCTCAGAGCCTACTTGAGACCATACATAGCCTTCATTAACCTGTAAACATAGTCTTCTATTTCTGATAGTTGAAAACCTTCAAGTTGTTCGATGTAAACTTCTTCTTATAATTCACCATTTAGAAATGTTGACTTAATATCCATTTCATAGACTTTTATTTTTCTTGAGCATGCATAGGCAAGAAACATCTAGATGGATGTGATTATGGAAATTGGTGCAAATGTTTCATCGAAATAAATTCCTTCCACTTGTGCATAGCCTTTGCAAACCAATCTTGTTTTGTTTCTAGTAACCTGTCCATCTTCATTCAAATTGTTGTAGAACACCAATTTAGTCTCAATGACATTTTTATCTTTTGGTCATGGAACCAATTCTGAGGTGTTATTCTTATCGATTTGATCCAATTCTTCATTCATAGCTACTACCCAGTGTTCATTATGGTTGGCTTCCTCAAAACTACTAGGCTCAAAAGTTGCTAGAAAAGCAATGTGGTCTTGTTGTGATGAACAAAGCTGTCAACCTTTTCTTGTTCCAATTCCTTCATTTATGTCACCAATGATTTGATTTGATGAGTGGCTCTTTGGAATCCATTCTTTTGTTCTCTTTGGAGGAGCTTCTTGTTTTTGTTCATGTATATCTTGTTGATCATTATTTACTTCTTCCTAGTTGACAATTGCTTCTTGTTCTAGAATTTTCTCTGTACCTTTTTCATCCTCGGTCTCAAGTTTCAAAGATTCTAGATCCTCATCATTATTCTTTAGAACACTATCTTCATCAAATGTAACATTTATGCTCTCCACTATCTGTTTTCGTCTTAAATTATAACATTTATAGGCCTTTCTTTTGCGTGAGTAACCAACAACGATACCTTCATCAACATGCAATTCAAACATACCCAACTTTTGATATTCTCTTTTGATATAATATTTGCTTCCGAAGATTCTGAATATTTTACATTAGTCGGTTTTCCTTTCCATAATTCATATGGGGTCTTATTGCAATGATTTCTCAAAAGACTTCTTTTGATAATAAATATTGTCGTATCAATTGCTTGAACCCAGAGTTTTTCATCCAATTTTGAGTCCTTCAACATTGTTCTACCCATTTTCTGTATGGTTTTGTTTTTTCTTTCAACAACTCCATTTTGCTGAGGTGTTCATGCTATTGAAAGTTGTCTTTTTATTCCATTTTTGTCACAGTATTGCTGAAATAATTTGGAAGTGATTTCTTTGTCGTTATCTGATCTTAGACACTTTATTTTTAAATCAGTTTCATTTTCAACCAGCTCCTTGTAGATCTTAAAGCACTCAAATGATTTAGATTTTTTCTTTAGGAAATTGACGGTTGTCATCCTAGTATAGTAATCTATTATTAACATGAAATATAATTATCCATCTAGGCCTTTTGTTCTCATAGGACCACATAGATGAGTATGTATCAATTCCAATGGATTTGATACAAAGTGTTTTTTTTTTTTTTTTTTAAATCCACATTTTGTCTGCTTTCCGTGCCAACATGCCTCATATAGTGTGTTGGAAGGTTTTGAGATTTTCAGAATTTCTTGTACTACTTACTTTTTGCGTATCCTGACAATATTGTCAAAGTTTATGTGACCCATTCATTTGTGTCATAACCAACTTTCATCTTCTTTATCTAGTAGACATGTTTTAGTTGCTTCATCCATAACATATATGTCATTTGGAACTCAACTTGTTGTAGCCACAATTTTACCATACGTGCCTTTCCTAATTTCACATTTTGTGGAGTTGAATAGCATTGTGTGTCTTTTATCACACGTTTGTCCAACACTGGGTAGATTGTGGTTCATGTTTTCAACCAATAGAACATTCTTGGCTAGAGCATATTTGTTTTTGAGACTGATGGTACCTAATCCTCTAACATTTGAAGATCCATCATTTCCGAAGGACACGGTTCTATCCTTCTTCTCTTTTAGAGATACAAATTTCTTTCTATCTCCAGTCATATGCATTGAGCAACTGCATCAACATACCACACATCTTTCTTTTTTTGAGCCTTGAGAGCGAGAGCACAATTATCAATGTTCTTCTTCTTCCATGTTCGTTCATTCTTTCTATGGCT
Organism: Pinus taeda; assembly: GCA_000404065.3. Classification (NCBI taxonomy): domain Eukaryota; kingdom Viridiplantae; phylum Streptophyta; class Pinopsida; order Pinales; family Pinaceae; genus Pinus; species Pinus taeda. Next base: position 38,065 of record APFE030609236.1, on the reverse strand, counting down.
TCAAAGAATCTTCTAGAGGATTTTCAAGTCTGCAGTCTCTACCTATGTGTCCAAAGTTTGACATTTGTAACATTCAATATTACTTCTTAAATGTTCAAATCTATTAATGTTTTGTTAAGCCCTGGGAGGTTCATATTTTACATATCTCCCAGAATTGTATTGGTTCCTAGGGTATCTATGACATTCTACAGCTTTATGACCAAATTTTCCACATGAATAAAAATAGCCATGAAAAATATGTTGGTACCTAGAGGAAATCTTCATCGGGGAATTGTCTTCCAAGGCTATTCTTACGAATCTTGTCCAATTAATTCTACATGTCTGTCAGATCTCATAGGTTCAGTGTATTTTGTTGTGGAAGGTCCTACTTCTTTTTCTTTGTAACCAAGGCTAGTTCTATCATTGTAAGATGATTGATTATTGATGAGTTCTTCCAACACCCTTGAGCTCTTGGCACAGTTTTGGACAATTTTTTCCTTCTTCACTTCCTTACACAACGAGACTACTTCAGCTTCTAATGCTTCCCTTTCTCTGTTGCTTTCTTCCAACTTATTTTGAAGTGACTCCTCAATACATTTGTGTTCTTCAACTTCAATTTTGAGACCTTGAACTTGTTCTTCAAGAGTGTTGGAATGGATCTTCTTAGCCTTGAGCTCTTTTATAACCTTGATTGCCTCCATAGAAAATTCTTCTATGGTCAACCCTTCTTCTTCGTTGTTTGATACCTCTTGTTTATTGTGCTTGGCTGTAAAAAATACTCTCTCATTGGCTTCTTCTTCACTGTCACTGTCTTCATCAGATAATGAGCTAGCTTCTTTAGAGAGAAAGTTCCTTTTGAATCATTTCTTCTTGCCTTGCTTGATGATTTTCTTAAATCCTTTCTTTCCTTTTGAGTTTCCATCACTTCTATTCATACATTTTACTGTGAAATGCCCAACCTCACTACAACTAAAACATATCAATGGAAGTTTACCTTTGAATTTTCCCTTACCAATTTTTAGTTTTCTCGTAAAGTAAGCATATTCTCCATCTGAAAAACCTTCTTCATCATCTTCCTATTCTTCATACTTGTAGGTGTAGGTGTAGGTATTTGCCTTTGAAGGTTGTTTGTCCTTATTGGTTTTCTTAGACGCAACGAACACAATTTCTAGATGCGAAGTACCCTCTTCTTCATCAAGTATCATTTCATATGCCATGAGAACTCCATGTAATTCCTCTTTGATGATTTTGTCCATATTTGCACTCTATTCTAAGACTGATACCTTTGGGTTGAATCTTCCTGGTAACATTCTAAGAATCTTTCATATAATAATATTCTCGTCAACAAGCTCTCCCAATCCTTCTAGAATGTTGGTTATTTCATCAACGTGTTGGAAGTAGGCAACAATGTTGTCATCTTATTTCATTATGAGTTCCTCAAATTTTGCTCTGTAGATATGAAGATTTTCTTCTTTAACATTTGAGTCACATACATATATATTCTCAAGCTTGTCAAATACATTTTTGGCGATTTTACAAACCAACACCTTATTATAAGCAAATTCAATAAGTCTGCCGATAACAATATTCTTTGATTTTGTATCATTTACCAAATTCTTCTTACCTTGTTCATCTGTGGTTGGTGTAAAGCCATTTTGAATAGTGTCCCATACTTTGTAACCTTGTGCCAAAAGATAGGCCTCCATTCTTCCTTTCTAGAGTGCATAATTATTTTCATTGAATAGAGGTACACCATTCTTGGTATGCTCCATGATCTCCTTCCAGTTGTTGAAATGTTGTTGAAGGAACCAAGCTCTGATACCAATCGTTGGAAAATACTGAGAGGGTGTGGGTGAATCAATATTCCTTAGCAATTAGCACTTTTAAATATTTTCATAGAATTAGTTATTCTTCAATTATCATTAATGTTTATGCAGTAACAATAGTGAATAAAAGAACACAAGAGGCACAAAAATTTTAGGTGGAAAACCCCCTCTGGGTCAAAAACCACCGAATGATTTTCTAATAATTCTTTAATCTTCAACTCCAATTGAAAAGAAAGCTCCAACTTACTAGAATCTAGAAAATCATTCTTCTTCGGCTCCCAATGGATGGACACTCCAATACCCAAGATTCTTCAGTAGTCAACTGAATGGATGCCCCAACACCCAATGAGCTATAACTCACCCTAGCACCACCCTACCAACCTCAAGTTTTCATAGACTTGAACTTGTTGGTGACTTTGTGCACTAACCTAGCACCACCCTACGACCCTATAGAAGAATAAAAGAAGAGTGGACTCTAGTACCACGGAAATGGTCCACTTTACAATGATATAGAATGATGTAGAAGAAGAAGACACACTAGACCATAAATCCAACTATGACACAACCACCTAATGATGATCCTAGACCTCCTGACGTTGCCTCTTAAAATCTTGGCAGAGAGACACTTGTAAAACTTTTACAATGATGCTTTTACAATGACTTTGTACAATGATACATTTACAATGATTGTATGTAGTGCTTCCCACTTGAAGACTTCATGTGGTGAACTTCTTGTTGTTTTTCTGCACCTTGATTGCTGCTTTTGTCATGCTACCCTTTTTCACACTTCAGAACATTAGATTATGCATTGAATATTCTCTTGATGAATATATAATACTTGCAAAAATCATTCAAAGAAATACCAATGACATGATAATATCAAAACTTACCTCATCATGTAGAACATTTGTTAGTGCTAAACAAAAACAACAAATCAGAATATAATGAAACTAATAAAATTAAGATATGAACATGCATACACAGAAGATACTTACCTATAGCTTACCTCTGTTGCATCATTTTTTTTCACCTTGCTCTTTGTTGCCCTAGAAAGTATGGTCCTTTTCACCCCTTGACAACACTTGATCTAGTTTTTCTTGCCTTCTAGGACCACTATATTTAATCTGATGTATCTCTGCGATTTAATATCCACAACATGTCATCTTTGGTCTTGTATAAGCCCTCTAAGTCTTCTTTCCAGTGCCACAGGTCTGACCGGATTTGGGCTCTGTTAACACTCAAGTTGTCCCTAAGCTCCTGAAAGGGATACGGCTGAGGTAACCACAAACCAATCTTTGGGTTACAAGTTCTAGCCCACCTGCAATCAGAGAGGGCTCTCTCTTAATGATTTTAGCTTTGTTGATGATGATTTTTAGGCTATTTATTGGGTTCATGGGGTTTTGTTTGTGTTTGGGTGAAGGGAGGATGCTTTCAAGTAGAGGGGCAATGCATAGTGTGACAAGTTTCAAACCATTGGGCATGGAGTCGTGGAGTAGGACTGCTGGTGCATTTTCTTGGTCACAAGAGGAAAAAGGGGTAAGGTAGCTACTCATGAAACAATACTCGAGGTAAATGAAGATGTATTGCAGGCTAAGAAATGAGAGGCAACAAATAATCTCTCAAATAGGATAGCAGAGGGAAGATGAACGAACCCTACCTAGGAGCAGCTAAGAATTCCTAGATAACAGTCATTCATATGTGAAATAGAGCAACTATGAGCCATAAGGAATCCATATTTATGCCTAAATCAAGAGGAAAACATTAAGAAGCCACAAAAACTGAGCATAGAGTGCAGGTAAGCAAATTCTAAACCAAACTTTTGTTCTGTGAGTTGAGCATATGTGAAATTGAAATAACAGAGGTAAGGAACACTTATTGACTCAGAAAGGAGCACAAGATTTCCCTCATTCACTCTTCAGAGACATTAACAATGCATCAAATAGTCCATTCTCCAAGCTTTCAACAATCTTTGATTAAGTAAAACATATCAGATACAGAGCGAGTCTCTCTTGGAATGCATTAACCAACCAACCCACCACTTCACAATACAGAGGGTTGTATAAATAGAGAAAATATCTAAGAAATATATACAAAACATATCTTAGGGAAGATTTGTGGCAATAACTCTGATTTAGGTACTTTCTACTGAACATAAATGCAGTAAAATATCTATCTAACAGCTACGCTAGGGCAGCAGGCTTCAAAACTGAGTTAATATGGTCCTTTGAACAATGCGCTTGCCAGATCTGTAATAACTGTGCCTTGGGACTTGCAGCGCTGCCCTCATATGGCTTTTACTGCATTAAACTATCTTGGTGAGCCTTAAATGGCTCTTTAACTGCTTCTTGACTTTGAGCGATCTCTTTTAATGCCATCTGCTTTGAAAATAAAGACTTCCGCTGACATTGATGACTGATACACTTTGCCGCAACACTGATACTCTTTGACATGAAAATTTTCTTCATCTCCTCTGATACTCTTTAGCTGGTCAATTCGCTCCTTTTTGCTTCTTTCGGGAAAAAATGACCACTGTAGACCTGCGCTGGACTGAGGCTTTTCATTTTGGCCATTTATTCTTAGCGATGCGCGATTAGCGCTAAGCACTAATCGCACATCGAAAACTGCCCCTGATTTTCATTCCGGGCTTCCTACGCAGCGATTTCGCACTTTGTGCCCTTTTTTGGCGGGTGACGTCAGCATGACGTCAGTGGCGTGACCCAGTACGGTGGGTGACGTGGCAAGGTGACTTGGAAAGATGAATAACCTGCTGCAGCAGGAGGCTAACAGACTCTTCAAGGCAAAGTTATGCCCAATCTCTCACAATGACCTAATTATGGACTAGTTCAGTAGAGTAGACTTGTACAACGTACCACGTGTCACTGTTTCCTCCTTTGGCTTTAAAATTGATAAAAAAGAAACAACAGTCTATGCATGGTCCATCACTTTTTACAGAATTCCTATCCTCTTCTTTGAGAGAGAGTTATGATGCTTTTCCCAAGGTCAGTTCTTTGAGATGAAATTTAGCATCCTTGCAGAAACCCTAACTTCCATAGAAAATATGTCCGCAAATATAATGAACCAAGATCTGAAATTTTGTCATGATATTCACCAGGATTGTGATTCAAATGAGTTTTAATTTTAGAATCTAATACTTCACAAAAATGAAGTTATAGAAAAAATGCCACGATCATTACTTTTGGAGGATATATGAGATTTCTTTTTATAGAGTTGAGAGGAGCTTCTATAGAGAATGTTGGAGGGATTTTAGGAGCTTAAAAAATTATTAATTATTGACTATTCAATGACTAAAACCAATTATGAGTGTCACACCACAATTCCATAGGGTTTTAGCCCACTAATTGGGGTTACTAACTTCCAACACGAATATCTCTGAAACTGTGAAGAATTACTTGGAGTGCCATATATCAACAGAAACATATCAACGAGTAGAATCTATCTAGAATATCCTTGACTAAAAATAGAGCATGTTGTCAAGTCAAAATTGCCTTGAAAGATTAGGTTAGCCCCTGGTGCTTCCCAGGTTGACATCAATGACAATCTCAGATCTTCCTTAGATCAACACATAATTGTACAATTACACCCCCTTGTTCTTTTTTGATAATATTTTTCATGCCATTAGAGATGATCACCTTTCTTGGTTTCCCTGCCATACTCCTTAGTTCAACTCACTTTCCTTCCTAAAACAAATTCAAGAAACATTCTTGAAAACTAAAAGTTATCGTACCCAAATATTGTAACTATTGGACTGCTAGTATAACATTAGCACCACCCATTGGAATGGAAAGAATTGTAATATTCGATACATATTCCCCCATGGTTAGCTTGATATTTTGACACTTTCCAAAGAAATGTATAGTTTCTCCATTTGCAACCATCACTTGACACTTTGATGCTAGATATAAGAAGAAATTCAATTCCTTGGCTATCTTACAATGAATAAAATTATGGGTACTACCCAAATAGATAAACAGTATTACCATTTTCTTCTTGATATGTCCTTCTATCTTGAGAGTTTGAGGAGTGGTACTTCCTGCCAATGCATTACAAGATATGGTTAGATTCATTTCTTGTTTCTCTAGGGTTGGTTCTTGGTGTATATCCTCTACTTTTGATGTTTCTTGTTCCTTTTCGTCCTCCTCTTCAGCATCTATAAAAAATAATTTCTTTTCAGCACACTTATGACTTGTAGTGTATTTGCTAACATAACTATAACTAAGCCCTTTTTTTTCTTTTTTCTTCCAATTTTTGTGGTGTGAATCTTGTAGGTTTTGCAAGGCTAGACTAGCAACACTTCCATCTTTATAGTTATGAGTGGTAGACTTCCTTGTTGCCATAATTTTTCTTTCAACTTTTGTAGCCACCCTAAATGCATTCTCCAATGAATTGGGTTTCCAAAGGTGAACCTCATGTTGGATGTTATCCTTTAAAGTCCCTATGTGGACATAAATCCTATGTTTCTCTGGAATATCATTTACCCTTATATTTACTTTTTGGAACTCCTCAGTGTGCTTCGCCATTGAACCCTTTTGTTTGGGATTTATTAATTGGCTAAATAAGGTGTTTCTCTTTGTGTCCTCATAATGTGTTATCATTTCCTCCATAAAAATTGACCAAGTGACAAGTGGTTTATGAGAAAAAATCCATGGACATCCTACAGACTAATTGGGTTCTAAATATGAAGTTGAAATTCATACCTCTTGTATGTGTTGCACATTATGGAGATGAAAATATTGCTCCATCTGTAGTATCCTTGTTAATAGATCCTTCCCATCAAACTTCCTCATATCAAACTTTGGAATATGGTGGGTATTTAATCCAACTTTAGAGTTTATAAAATCATTATTAACATTTTTTTTTTCTCATCGTGACTTTCATCTAATATCTTTTTGCCATTAGGAAGCATTTCTTGTAGCAACTTTTTCAAACCTTCTTTCAAAAATTTCATGTCTGCTTTTAAACCATTCTTCAAAAATTCAATGTATGTTTTTAATACATCCTTCAAACCTTCCATGTCTGATTTTAAACCAATATTCAAAACATCCATCTTAGGTTGCATTTCATTTTTGGTTACTCTTTGTGGGAGCGAAATTTGTTGCACTTGGTCTCATAATTTTGATATATCATGTTACATTTCTTCCTCTTCTTCATGTGCCATAAAAGAGATTTTTGATTGCTTACTAGGTGTGTTAAATTTTTTGTTTCTAGGAATTTTGAAATCAAACAATGATATCTATGCTTCACTATGACCTTTGAATCACTTCAAACTGTTTTTTCAAACAAGAGTTATGAAAAATTTAAAAATTACACACTTTCTTATTTCTTTTTAGGAGATAGATATTGTAGATGTTGTATCTCTTTAATTTATAAATCTCCAAGATCTAAAATTCCATCTTGTAATAGCCCTCTGAATTTTCTTTCCAACTCAACAAGTCATACCAATATTGGGTTCTTCAAGAAATGTTTATTTCCAATCTCCCACGATGACCTAATTATAAATTAGCTTAGTAGAGAAAAATTATATAGAGACCCACGTGTCACTGTTTTGACCTTTGGCATTGAAAATTATATCCAAAAAAGTAAATTTCATACACTTTGCATCATTTTATATGAAATTAAAATACTATGCAAAGAGAGAAATCTATGACAATTTTCCCTAAGTCACCTGTTTGAGATGGAATTATGGAGCTTGCAAAAACCCTAACTTGCTTAGATCATATCTCTGAAAATATAGCAATACAAGATCTGGAATTTGTACATGAAGTTCACCACGATTACATACCCATGTGGTTTCAATTTCATATTCTTAAGCTTCGTAGAACATAATTTATAGTGAAAATTCCACGATGACCTATTTGAAGTAGTGAAACCCTAGAATCGAAAGCTCTGATACCAAATGTTATGTGCCCAAATAGAAAAAGATACATATCAATGACTTAAAAATTAGCCTCTTCAAGGGGGAAACCTCCTTTACATCACATAAATGAACAAGTCTTCCATGATACAAATGAAAAACCTTCCTTTCTATATATAGGATTCTAAGGGGTCACAATATAATCAGAGCCTACATAATAATAATAATGTAAGGGCACAACAATAATAATAGTGGGCTTCTATGGGGCACAATAATAACAATATGTGGACTACATGGGAAAAACAATAAAAATAAGGGGGCTACACTAATAATAACAATATGGGAGATATTGTGAATATTGCTAGTTACTTGGTGAGGATTGCAATGGCACACTAAGGAACTAGGGTTCCTGTCATAACCACCGACGATGCAAAGCTTGAACCTGTAGTCTTCCAAGCTGAGAAAAAAACACTGTCAGGACTGGAACTATAGTTCTGAGTGCAAGGAATAATGAACAGTCCAATGGGGGAGGCATCAGTGCCTCCCCCCAAAAATAACACTATGGAAAACCCAACATAGGGCAGAACAGAGAATCCAGAGAAGTTTGAGGCATGGTCTGCGCAGTAGACAAAGAAATGAACAAGAAAATCTGGTACAAGAGACAAAGTACAGATAAGCAACATCAGGTCAAATGAAGAAAGCTTCATCGCCAACATGCAAATCCATTGCTACAGAAAGGCCCAATATTGAGCTGCCTAGCCATAGAATCAATGCACAAATACAATATATGAAAGATCATGCACTGATCGACAAATTTATAGGTTTTTGGCCAACTGAAAAAGCCCTGCAAGGCTAGATAATTTCGAAGTGGAACCCCAAAGGTCATGTAACTCTACAACTGGGCCCTAAAGGCTTCTTCACAACCAATTTCGACTACCTTGAATATAGAAACAGAGGACCCTACTTCTTCAACGCAGCAGGCCTTTATCTACAACACTGGGTAGAAAGATTTAACCCTCACAAAGAAGACTTCAGTTGGGTGCCAGTCTGGATTGCATGTACTTGCTTCCACTAAAATACTGGGAAGAGGATTCTCTAAAAGCCATCGGCAATGGCTTAGGCGAGTTCATTAAGGCTGTGAAGGAAACCAAGCTTCGAAGATACACTTCATATGCACAGATCTGTGTCTACAAGAATTTGGGCCATGCGCTACCAGACACGGTAAGTCTACTACACGATGACTTTGAATGGATTCAACCCCTTGATTATGAACATGTACCCTTTTGTTGTAGGAGATGCCATGCTCATGGTCACCTCTTTCGTGACTGTCCCTTAAACATGCTGCCTAGAAACATAGAAAATGGAGACAAATCTGATTCCGATGGATTCACCAAGGTAGCTGGTCGGAAAAGGCATACTAAAAAACCCCCCTCAGTGCCCAAAACTACTGTACCAGCCTCTGATTTTCCGTCCTCTAGCAACAACTTTGATATCTTAGCAAATTTGGAATAGCCTGATTCAGATATGCCCAAGACAACAAAGAAAAGCACAGATCCACACAATCATTCATCCGCCATTCCTACCCACTCCAAAACTGGTCATCCTTCGAATATCATCTCCTCTGAAAAGCCTACTTCAAATCTACAAAACAACACCAACCCTGTTTAGCATAAAGTACTATGGTCCGAAAAGATAATGGAAATTGATGACACTGAGGCAGAACCTACTCAATCTCTCACTCAACAGGAAGAAGACAATCAACAAAGCTCCATGGAAGAAGAACCAGAAAGCTTTGATCTCAGGAAAATAGACATTTTCAGTCTTGAGCAAGCTTGCAAAAAGAAGTAGTTCGACATAATACCAGAAAGAAAATTGGAGAATCTGGAATTAGTGATCACACGAATGCATCGGCATAACACTCTAGGCATACAAAAAGGAGGTTGATGGGATGGAAAACATATCATCAAAGAGGGGAAGAAAAGAGGCAGGAAGACAGACTTACAACACACCATTTTAATTGGGGAAATGCTCGTGGAATCGGGTAGATGCTCTAAGTTGACCAAATATTATCGGTCCCTACCTACCAGTCAACCATGAAGCTAATCTCATGGAATCTAAGAGGACATAATGGTCCTGAGAAGTACAGAATGGTGAAGAACATGATTCACAAAGAACAACCATACATTATATTTATGCAAGAAACAAAATGTAGCTCTAGTACTTTAGAATCCATACTATCCAAAGCCTGGGCAGGACGTCAAACAATTATATTTGATGCAACAGGTGCCTCAGAAGGGTTATCCATAGCTTGGAACACTCAGTAGGTCTTCTTAACAAACTTCTATGCCTCACATCACTTCATCCATGCAATTTTCCACCTGATTGGCACCAACATACATCGGCATTTAACCAATGTTTACTTTCCACAGGAAATTACACAAAACTTAAGATATTAGAAGCATTGGAAATTCTCAATGCTACAAGAACTCATCCACTCCAGTTAATAGGTGGTGAATTCAAAATGATCACACGACTAGAGGAAAAATTGGGGGGTAGAAGAAAATTGGAAAAAGAAAGCAATGACTTCAAAGCCTATATTGAACAAAATAGACTAACATATTTACCTTTTGACAACTACATCTTTACCTGGAACAACAAGAGATCTGGTACTCAGCAAATTGCATCCAGGTTGGATAGATTCTAATCTCAAACAACTTCATCCATCTTGGTGGTGACATATGTGCTTCAATCCTACCCCTAACTGGATCGGATCATTGGCCCATCTTTCTGCAATGGAAAAATCCAGGAAACTTAAACAGAAAACCCTTCAAGTTTGAAGTTTTTTGGCTCACCCACCCTGAGTTTAATACAGTAGTCAAAACAACATGTGAAGGTTTCATACCCAATGGAGGTTCTCTCATGTACCAATTCCAACAAATATTGAAGCATATTAAAAAACAAATCAAAATCTAGAGCTATACAATCTTTGGCAACATTTTTTAGGAGAAGAAAACGCTTGGGTAGAGCATGGCAGAGCTACAACAAAAGATCATCCTAGAAGGCAGAACAAAGTAATATGCCAGAAAAGAACAAATACTGATAACACAACTAGATGAAAGAGGCAAACAAGAGGAGATGCTATGGAGACAAAATTCTAGAATTAGATGGTTGAAAGAAGGGGAATGAAATACTAAGTTTTTTCACCGTACAACCATACAAAGAAGAATGAATAACACAATCTCTCACATTCAAAATTCACAGGGTGACAAAATGGAGAAACAGGAAGATATAGAGGAAGAGCTTAGAAATCACTTCAAAATTGTTCATGAAGAGCAGCACATAGATAGAAAGCAAGCAATCAATGAAATACTCAAGCATATTCCTAAACTCATCACGAAGGAGCATAATCAACTTCTGTTACAACCAATCACCATCTTGGAGGTCAAATAAGCTTCAAAACAACTGAAGCCTAGGAAAGTGCTGGGTCTTGATGGCTTCACATCCAGCTTTTACCACCACATTTGGGATTTAATGAAAGTAGATGTTTGGAATGTGGTAGAAGAATCTAGAGTCATGCACTAGTTACTCCCTTTGCTCAATGCAACCTTCATTGCCCTTATTCCTAAAGTTGCTCAACCAAGCACTTCGAAGAAGTTCAGGCCTATTTCCCTTTGCAATGTAATCTATAAGATTATCTCGAAAGTCATAGCCAATCACCTCAATCGCTCCTCCCTCTTCTCATCTCCCCAGAGCAATTTGGGTATGTCGAAGGTTGCCAAATTCTAGATGGCATTATTCTCACTCTTGAAACCATCCACTCTCTCAAAACAAGCAAACAGGCCAGAATGCTACTGAAAATCAACCTTTCCAAAGCCTTTGATAAGCTCAGCTGGACTTACATAAAGAGCGTACTAACAACCTTCAAATTTAGCCCGACCTGGGTAAGGTGGATAATGACCCTTGTTTCCTCTCCGCTATGCTCTGTCCTTGTTAATGGTATCCCCTCTAAACCGTATCACCCCTCAAGGGGCATTTGTCAAGGGGACCTTCTATCCCCATTTATTTTCATCATTATGGCTGAGGGTCTTGGTCGTCTCATAAAGCACTCTGCTCATTCTCATGATCTTAGAGGTCTCTCTGTCCATGGCTCCACCGCTATTACTCATTAGCAATTCATTGATGCTAATATGCTCTTTGGTCACCCTTTGTTAATGAAGCCAAAACCTTCAAAGTACTTCTAGACACATTCTTAGCTACTTCTGGTACAACCATCAATACCACCAAATCTCAAATTGTTTTCTTCAAAACCCCTAATACCACCCAAAGAATCATTGCTCGAATCATAGTCTTCCCTCAAGCCAAGCTTCCTTCTCAGTATTTAGGAGCGCCACTCATAGATTCCGCCTTAAAGCATGTTTCCTGGCATCAACTCTTGGAGAAAATGGATAGTCGGCTCTAGTCTTGGACTCATAGGACTCTCAACATGGAAAGCAGAATAGTCTTGATTAAAGTAGTTCTACAATCCATGCCCCTCTATTTGTTCTCTGTACTTGCTGCTCCGAAATGGGTACTAAAGAGGATTAGGAATTTGCAACGCAACTTCTTATGGGGTTTTATAGGAAAAACAGAAAATGGGCCTTGGTAAAATGGGAAAAGGTTTGCAAGCCTAAAATGTAGGGGGATCTCAGCTTGTGCGATCCACAACATAGCAACATCTTGATGGGAGCTAGAATATGGTGGCAATGGGTCTCTGGCCCACAAAAGCCATGGGCACAATTATGAACAACAAAGTATGCCAACAACTGACCACAACAAGAACTAATAAGGATAACTACCATGCCCAAAGGATCTTTAATTTGGAATGCGGCCAAGCAACACAAAGACATCATCCACCAGCATAGATTCTGGGAGATAAGGGATGGGAGAACATCACGTTTTTGGATAGATTCCTGGCAACAGTGACCCAAAATTGCAGTACTCATACGAGGCAGAAATCATAATAGAAATGAAACTAATAAGGAGAACACTATAGCACATTACTGGAATCCTAGCAATATACAGGGATTCAGGCAATGGAAACCGATGGAGCAAATAGTACAACAAGAAGTGGAAGCTTACAACATGGAGATACATAAAGATCTTACCAATAGCAAAATTAAATTTAATACAGGTAGCGATGTTCTAAGATGGGGTTACAGATCGAGAGGAAGATACACCACTAAAGAAGCTTACCAGATAACGTCTCACTCTCAGGATCCAATTGATCCTACCAAGAATCGTATATGGACAACTGGGATCTGGCCCAAAGTCTCCACTTTCATCTAGTTGTTGTATCATGGGAGAATTCTCACATGGGACAGCTTAATCAAACGAGGATTTCAAGGTCCTTCTTACTGCCCCAATTGTCAGAACAATGAAGAAACCATTCAACACCTCATGGATTCCTGCCACATGGCTAACCAGCTCTGGGAAAAGATCACTTTTAGATGCCAGAGACCTTGCAGAATTCTTGGGGATATCAGAAGCACCATTAGGAATTGGACTCCAGAGCCATACAATAGAAAAATTCTCAACAAGTTGTGGACCATCTTGCCAGGTCTCCTACTTTGGACAATCTGGAAGGAAAGAAATAAACGAATTTTCAAAAATAAAAAAACCTACATAGAAATCATATGGAATAACCTATGTCAGAATATCAAATAAACTTTGGATTTACATCAATGGACGACTGAGGACTTTCCGACACAGCCACAAGAACTAAGCATATGGGATAATTGGAATATATAGCTCCCGTAAGCTCAATTGAACTCCAATAGACCTCATAATGCAACTAGGCTGCCCTCACATTGGATTCACCCCCTAAAGAAAGTGATCAAGCTTAATTTTGATGGTGCTTCCAAGGGAAACCTAGGAAAATCAGGATTCAGAGGTATATTCACGAATCATGAGGGCCAACCCCTACTACTGTACTTTGGATCCATAGGATGGGACACGAATAACTCGGCGGAACTGGAAGAACTATGGCAAGGTATGCAGCTAGCTGATCAACAGAATTTTTATCCCATACGTATAGAAGGAGACACTCAAATCCTTCTCAACATGGCCACACTAATCCAACAAGGAAATGTGGCTTCGTGAGTTTCCCACAACTAGAGATTATTGGCAAGGCTTGAAACTTTAGAGACATGGATAAGAAATAGGAGAGCAATACCTTTTATGCATGTTAAAAGGGACATTAACAAAATTGTTGATCTCCTAGCAAACATAGGAGTTGATCAGGACCAAACCCTACATTATGGTCCTCTCAAGATCATCGATGATCACAATCAACTGCAAATTTGCACTGACCTAGTGCACAAGGAAGCTCAACCCCCAGATGCAAGTGGTAATTAACAACAACATGCGTTTGCGATCAGATCGCATCACAATATCGACAGATCACATAATGGGGAGACCAAAGGGAAAGGCCTTAACTTATAGTGATATGTGATTGCAATAATATCGCATCGCAATATCACATCAGCGGAAACCAAGGGGTGGAGCCTCCACACCTTCATATGTGAGATGCGATGATGCGGACTTGATGGTGGATCGTAGAATTGGGAGACCAAAGGGTAAGGCCTTTACACATAGTGATATGTGATTGAGATCAGATCGCATCGCAATGTCGCATCGGCGGAAACCAAGGGGCGGAGCCTTTACACCTTCATATGTGTGATGCGATGATGTAGACCTGAAGGTGGATCATAGCATGGGGAGACCAAAGGGCAAGGCCTTTACTTATAACGATATGTGATTGCGATCAGATCACATCGCAATATTGCATTGGTGGAAACCAAGGGATGGAGAATAGGTAAGGGCTGCCTGATGATAGTTCGAGGCTGGCTATGGCTGTCGAGGTGTTCATTATTTGGTCTTTTTGTTTTTTGCTAGTGTTGCCTGGGTTCTAGTTTCCTATATGGACTAATCGTCAAGGAGACATCTTACTGTTTCTTTTGTGGGGTTTGGACTTGAAAAGTGTTACCATTTTTGAGATTTCTATTCTCACTTTACTAGTTTCCCCAATGTTGGGGTAGTTCAGATTTTGTTGATACTCTACGATACCTTGGTCGAGGCCTTGTTCTCTTTTTATCTTTCTATAAATATTAATAGATTACTTTTATTTAGAAAAAAAAACAATAACAATATGGGGATACACTAGTTTTATACAGGCCTAACAGACATTTTAATGCTATTAGAAATTCAAAATGGAATGAGTTACATTTGTATCCTCATTACTACCACCTAAAGAGGGATAAAAAAATTATTGAAGGCTAGTAGACTATGAAATGATGCACTTGGTGACATATTTTTCCCTTTGTACATATTATGATACATTTTCTTCCATAGAGGAGCATCTTGCTATGATATGATGCACTTGGTGACATATTTTTCCCTTTGTACACATTATGATACTTTTTCTTCCATAGAGGAGCATATTCTTATTTATTTCACACTTCACTAGGAAAAACTACATATTTGGAGGTGTTTCTCATTTCTTGGCACCATATCATATTACATGAGGCATTTATACACATTTGGAGGCATGAATATATTTTAGTGGGATTTACAAAGCAATGGGGTGGTTTATAGAGAGCATCATTCACGAGATGGGGACAAGTAGAATTTAAAATTCTTCTTTGAAGGTCAAAGATATATCTTAGGAGGAGCACCCATCATCTTGGAATATTTTTGGAGGAGTGTCACATGCACCAATGAAGAGGAACACTCCAATACGGAAAGTCTATAGGGATTTTCAAAGAAAATAAAGGCATGATGAAATGCAACCATACCTTATTTGAGAGAATTCCCTAGATAGAGATTAAACACATGGTACCTATGCATTATTTAAATAAGGATTATAACATAATTTGAGGATCACTCCACCTTTTCTTGAGTTATACTGATATTTTGTTAAGAATAAACTTCTAGATGGTCGTTCTTGAATACCACCCAAGTGAGGAAGGTGACACACGCTAGCAAGGAAGTATTTAGCACATTCCCCAATCCTAAACAAGATCCTCTATGAGCACTCTCCTTCAAGGAGGCTTACAGTCCTTATGTATATTTTAGGATTATGTTTTGGAGGAAAAGGGGAATCCATAACTTTATAGAGAATTCATTATAATATTTTCTTAAAATGTGGTTGATGAAAGAAGCTACAAAAGGAGGAGCACTTCTCATTTCCAAGGCATGGTTGGATTAATGGTATTTTACCTCCAAGCTTAGTTGTAGATATATTCATATAAAGAAATTAAGGGTCAATTTCAATGTAGAGTTTCTCCATTTATTCATTATTTTTCATGGACGACTAGGATTTTGCAAGGATTTCCATTGTATTTTGTTGCTATAATATTCTTTGTAGAAGGGAATTATTTTTCCAATAAGAGGATGTTGGGACTAAGGTAAAAAACTCTCCAACTATTCATGTAACCTTAAATGGTTGAAGACATTTTCTGTTGGAATTCTCTAGTTATAGTTGTTCATTCATAGTTTGGTGTTTTTACAAATCACGACAAATGAAACCCTAGATGAAGTATATTATGTTTGATGACATTTGAATTGAATGATCATGAAAATCACATGCTTCAGTCCTCAAGGGACTATTGATACTCATAAACACAACTCCAAGCCATTACAACAAATCTCATCATGCAACTTGCTGGAATTGAAACTGGGTGGGGAGGATTACAATCTTTCCTCCCAACCACTTGAGATCAACCCAATTGACTATTTGTGCTTACATTGTCTTGATATTTGTCAATTTAAATATATTTTGTGGCTCTTACTTGCACTCCCTATGAATTGTAAAAGAGTTTAAACTATTCTTAGTCATATGGATGCAACATTTAACATCATATCATTATACAACATGAAGGTAATATTTCCATCTCTGGTTATATTTGACATCTCTCCTTCATAATTAACATTGTAACATGCTTGTGAATATGCATTCAGAAGAGGATTTCTTATTCTATATGTGTTTATTTAACCTTTTTCTACTTTGGTGATCTTCTTGTCTGAGTGTTATTGTTATTTTAATCTATAGCCATGGGATCCTGTTGAAAGATCAAAATTCTATGCCTCAATATTATTAGGGGGACCACCCAGTTGGGACCTTAGAGAAATTCATTTTCTGTTTGGAATGGTGGTTCAAACTAGTTAAACTAGGTCCATTTACCTTCTTTATATATCTACTGGATTTAAAGTATCAATTTCAGTTACCAATAGAAAAGTGACATTAGATCAACCCTCTTATTGATCAAGAAAGAAAGTGATCCTTAAGCTGATGAGGGGCTCAGCCAAGCCATAACTCAAGTTTCCTCTTCGATAAGAGGACTTATAGAAATGTAATGATTAATCTAAATGCAATCTAATCCTATAATGCAAGAAACCTCGGCAATATAGGATGGGATACTAATAACTTGACGGAGCTAGAGGGTCTCTGGCAAGGAATTCTCCTAGCTCAAAACCATGATTTCCAGCCTTTGGAAATTGAAGGAGACTCCCAACTGCTTATTAACATGGCTACACAACTGCTCAATGGGGCTCATGCAAAGAAGATCTCAACCAGTTGGCGTCTAGAGGCAAGGTTGGAAGCTATAGAAAACACCCTCAACAACAACAGAGCAATCATTTTCAAACATGTTAGAAGGGAAAGCAATAAGGTAGCAGCTCTCCTTGCCAACTTGGGAGTTGAACACAAGCAACCCCTCCTTGCAGGAAGCCTTAACATCATTCAGAATCATGAGCAAAAACAAGAATGTATCAATATGCTCCAAAAGGAAGCAAACTCCCCGGATGCGGGTGTTTCAAGGGCGCTCTAGGTGGATGGGGCAGGGGTGGCGCAGGGTCGACTGACACCTGCCAACCCCAAACCACATGGAAAACGGTATGATAGGCTTCATACAGTCACAAACGCCATCATATGGCCTCGCGTGATGGGAACCTGGACGGAACAGGAGAGCTGAGGACATAATGATCGCCGCTGCTTGCGTTTGGGATAGTTGGCCTTCGGCTGCATTGAATGCAATAGTTATGGTGGAGGATAGCCAAGGCGTGGAGATTTTTGATAAAACCTGAGACAACAATGGCAATGACAGAGGGCTTTCCAAGCACTGCTGGTTGGAAGTCGGTGGGTTCTAGAAGAGGGCTGAGCTTCGTCGTGTTGCTGCGACGCGACACCTCTGGTTGGAAGTCGGTGGGTTTCAGGAGAGGGTCAAGCTCAGTCACGTTGCCGCGACGCACCCTCTATTCGCTCACGCTCTCCTCTTCTTGTGACTACGCGTTCACTTATTCACCTGTTCCATCATGGTTAGGCATAGGCTTATCAGCAGAAGGGGAGGCTCGAGAGGGGGAAGCGCCCGTCAGCAAGCCAGAAGGTGCAGCTCCTCGAGCTCTCCCTCATCCATAGCAGACAATCCCCATTATCCTAACATGAGAAGTGGGCGTGGGTGACTTCGCACGATGCCCTTCCCCCTACCAAGGCGGCCGTCCCCCCACACCACGCTCTTCCACTTCAAGAGCACGTTGAATCAACCAGTCATCACGTCTACCATATCCATCCTGTTCATAAAGGAAGAGGCTCAGAACAATCAGGGCCTATGCTTGGGAAGTGCTGCCTTCAGGGCAGAGCCAAGTCAGCTCAGAACTCGACAAAACTAGTGCGCTGCTGTAGAACCTGAGCCAAAGGGGTAACACCGGAGGTCGGGGAAGGAGGCTGCGCAGCATAAGGAAGAGGAACCAAAGCCTCGACAGGCCTCGCCAAGCAAGGCGATGCAATCACTGGACAAGGAGGACACGCGGCGGGAGCAAGGAACTGGGGTGCCAAACCCGTTGGATAACTGTGAAGATTGGGGCTGCCCGATAGAGGAAGAGTTGGCCACGGAGCTTGTCGTGCCCAATGCCAGGTGGTAGTTCTTCTAAGTTCTGGTTCTTTTTTTGTTTTTTTCCATGTAGGCACATCCTGCTAGATGTTATGCCAGATTTTGCTGACTTGTATGCTCGGTTTGGAAACAATATGGACTCTATGTCGTCTGGCATTTTTTGGATCCCTCCAGACTGGTTTCCCCTCTATTGGGGTAGTCTCAAAACTAGTGTTTTGTAATGCTAAGCTTGTATGTCCTCTCGGATAGCAAGCGCACTCTCTGTAAATAGATTTTTTCTTATTAATAGATTAATCATACTTAGCAAAAAAAAAAAATCCTATAATGCAAGAAAAAGGAAACAAATCATAAGTTTGTCTCAATCAAGAAGATGTAGATCTAACTCAACTGAGAGAAAAGTAATTAAATTATTGAGATTTCAACACGCCTAGTTTACGATGAATATCTAGCTCATGAAATAGTTCAATTAACTTATATTATAATTTACCAAACATGTTGTTTAGAGATCTATTAACAATGAATGATGAACCAATAAAATTAGGAAGTAGTTCTCATAATTCCAATGGAAATTAAATCAAAATTAGATGATATATTTCTTGGTAAATAGTTACTCAGAAATCTGATTTAAGCATAAGAACATAAGAGGAAATTAACAATAGATCTATGAAATGAACATATTAGATAGCTAAACTGTAAGACATGAATTCATATCTACAATAGTGAATAACATAAATTCAATTAACATAATTCTACCATAAAAAATGATTTTCATATTAAAAATAATAGTATTTCTAATACAATCAAATATGAACCTATTTTCCATCTCTGTTCTTTGAATTTGATCTCCTACAATCTTCTCCAAAGCATGAATTCTGCTTCTAAAACAAGAGTTTCCATAGTGCAAGCTTTACCTCTCATACACAGTTCCAAAAGGAAAAAGACAAATCCCAATAATTTTTAGACTTGACATTGATCCTCTCTACCTACAACTTGAAATCCCTATTATAATAATGTTTTAAGAATTACAAAATTGTAGAAGAGAGAAGTCATTGTACATTCTACAAACCATTATTTATAATTTACAAAATGAATTCCAAATAGGAGAGTTGTTAAAGTGTAATTACGCTCCAACAATTTTCATTGGACCAAATTCCTTTTATTATATTGTTGGAGAAATCCCATTGACTGAAATCTTCCTTTCCTCATTGCTTCAATTATTTTTTTGTCAAAACCAATCAAAATTCAATTAAAATACAAATTAATATAAAAAAAATACCAAATCTGGAAAATAAAACATGTTCAACTAAAACTCAATTAAATAAACAAATAAAAAAATAAATTTATGCTTTCCATTGATCCCTTTAAATATTTAATTAGTCAAGGAGAACATAGTCAAATGGAACTGTATTCAACAAAGGTTATGAGCAAATAAAAATGCGGAAAATTTAATTCAAAAAATTTAATTTTGTTTAAAAAATCAGAGCTTGATCTTCTACTAAATTTTAGACTCATTAAATGATCAAATTTGGTTATTCAACTACTTCAGAAACATTCTCCATTATTTTATCTGTCCAACAAACCATACTGGGCCTCATTTGGCCAATTAAAACTCAACTTTTAAGTTTCCAAAGTTGAATTGTCAAAATTGCGAGAATTCTGAAAAATTTACTCCCTAGGCCAAAATTGGGAAAATTTACTTAAAAATATTAATCTAAAATTAAATTAAAAAATTACAAGTTAATTTGTATACAAATTAATTAAATGAGATTATAATTAAATTAATTAAAATAAATAAATTACAAATTAATATATTAAAATGCTATACCATAAATGTATTTAATTCAATTAATTAAATTATATGAACAACAAAATTTTAATATACAAAATAAAAACTTTTATATACAATGCCTAAAACAAAATTAATAGTTCATGACCCATCGAAATCGTTAAAGGCGCAAGTCATCGGAGTATTGAGCCATCAAAAGCTAATTTCATAAGAGCTCTGATATAAAGCATGTCGATGTCCCAATGAAACTCTCTCAAGGTATTTTAATGTGCTGAGAGTTTAATGTATTGGAGGGAGTTATATCAAGGGTTTGAGGGATATTGGAGCATCGGTGAAAAGTGACATTGAAGGTTTTATTGAAAGGGCTCTGATATTATAAAGTGTCAAGGTATGGTGTGAAGGAGGAGAGGAGGGCCACGTGGAGTGGGAATCTCCCTCCTATGTATTAAATGCAGTGAATTGTAAGGTTAAATAACAAAATAATTACAATCACTAGGTAATAAAAGACTAATTATTATAAAATGACAACCACTTGCATAATTAAAAATATTACAAAATGAACTACAATTATTCTCGGCATTTCTTTTAAAATTAGGAATTGGGATAAATTACCAAGATATTGAAAGCACATTATTTAATTATTCTACAATTTGGCTGGGTGAATTTTTAGGACCATTAGTGAAAAATGAAGAAATTAGTGAATATTGGCTAGGAGTTAATATTTACAATCAATTACTCTTTATTTAAAATTAACATAATATATATTATGTACGTTTTTTAACCCAACCAATAAAAATTATCAAACTTCGGATGAGCACTATTTGCAAATCTTGTAACCAAATGAGATGAAACAAGTATCAATGAAAGTTTAATGAAAAGTTGAACTCAATGAATAAATCAAAATAGAAATCCAATGAAAACAAAAAAATTGACAAAATTGTAGGACACTTAACCAAAAGAAAATATTAAAAGTATATTTAGCCAAAGAATTATGGAAAGGGTCCCCATTATTTGAAATAAATAAGTAAAAAATGGAAGGTGTTGGGTTTTCCCTACAATATTGGCAATACATTGGGAAGAACCAATTATCTCTCGTTAAAGATAATGAACTTTAATTTACTCAAAGGTTAAAAATAATGGAGTCCGTTGAATCATCAAGCAATAAAAAATTTCCATGGGTCTCACATAATTAGATCAATAAATATGAGTTTGAAAAGGTAAGTACTCAAAACCATACTTGAGTAAAAATCAAGAATCCAAATTTGGGAAAAAATAATTTTAAAATTACCTTGTATGAGAAATAGAAGAAGGTGCAGATAGGAGTTTTGTTATAAAGCATATATCCATTGTTATGAATGGTCTCTTAGATTGCTTTGCTTCTAGCGAAACTGAATAGTACCCCAACGAAGTTGTCATTTATGCCATATAAGCCTAGCCCCGCTGCTAGTGAGCATCCATAACCCCAACTGGTTTACTTGGATTTCCCATGCTTCCTCTTTTAATCACCCTTTTGATAAGTGCATTTGCAAGCTTTATTTTATGATGTATCTGAGTGAAAGAGGTGGGATGGTAATGGAGACTTATGTTAATGGATACAATACTTTCATAATGTTGACTCAAAATTATTTTCCTGCTACTATCAATTAGAGGTTTTTTATAAAGTGGAGGAGTGGGAGGGACCCATTTATTTAAACTCAAGTCATTTCTTTCCTTGAAAAGGTAAACCCTATCACTTAGAAAGGATGTGTGTTCCTCCATGAAAAATATTTAAAGCAAGATGGTTTTATGGTTCCATAAAGGTATACATTTAATGATAAATGAAATTCACCGAAATAGACAAATTAAATATTTCCCATGTATGTGAACTAGTGTTGGATGAAGAAAAGGCCTTCCACATGAATCATGGTGGAGTCACCAAAATCAAACCATAAGAAATGGAGAAAATAAAAATAAATCTAGACTAAAATTAAAGAAGAAAACAACAACTCAAATCATGTCAAAAATGAGGAAAGGAGAGGTTGAAAGAAAGTCCCAAATTTAAATGGAAAACCCCAACAAGATTTAACTATAAAATGACTCAATAAATGAATAAAAGAAGATAATCATGTGAAGATTTATCTTTTGTTGAGAATATAGTAAATTTTATCCTCAGAAGTTATTAGCGATTAGACTTTTGAAATTAAAGGGTGAATAATAGTCATGAGAGATAATAAGCTAATGAGAATAATCTTTTTGCTGCAAATGTTCTTGTTTCAAAGAAAAATCCAGCATAAAAGCATATTAACCATTTTATAATAAAAGGTATGCTTAAGAAACAAATTAAAGGTTTTGAAACTCCCCACTTTAGCTGATTTGATGAAAACCATTACTGCTTCTCGCAGAAAATTGAAACCAAACTAAACAAAGGAGATTGAGTTCTAAATCTGATCTCGTAGAGGCATGAAAATTTTAAGGAGAGATGCAAAAATAGAGTTTAAGATCAACAAAAACTAAAACCAAAATTAAAAGTAAATAAATGAAAATAAATGAAAGTGGGAATATAAAACTTACCATTGGAAAATTTTGTTTGTTCTTTCCTGAGAGATATCATCTTCTCCAATAAAATGTAACTTATTCTTTTAATTATAATTAAAAGTACGAAGAAGGTGAATTTTTTGAAATCTTATTGACCCAAAATAATCATTTATTAAATCTAAACTAAAGCTAGTAGTCAACTAAAAGAAAACAATGTTTCATGTACAAGGAATTGGAAGTAAACCAAATCCATCAGAAATGAAAATGAAGATATGGTTCTTTATGAATTGCAATGATGATTATTCTCTTTGTTTTTTCCATTCTAAATTTATATCAACGCCAAAATATTGAAACCAATTCAAAATCCCAATTAATGTAGAAATTATGTATATGAAGAGCACTTGAATCTTTATATGATAAGTATGGAGTGATATATAAAAAATTCAAATAAAAGAGAATTCAAACATGAATTAACCATCGTCCATTATTTTTAATTGTTCCAAATTCCTTATTAATTGTTGCATTACTGTAGTGGTTGCACAAAAATGCCTTGAAAAAAAGTGAAGATGTTGACTAAAAGATCATGGAGATAATTAAATGTGCATCCAATAATGAGTCAAAGGAAAAAATATAAACTAACCACATGTTATGAAATTTCTGATTAGAAAAGTAGATTTCCAAGAAGAGTAGAAAGAGGTCCATGTGCACACATCATGAAAAATGTATATCCCTATAGTCAAAAAATCATCCCGATGAATGAATACTTGGATTGCATGAAATTATTATTAAAATATATCCAAGCTCTTAACCACCATGATAACATGAAAGTATCATATATATAAAGATAATCAAGCAAGAATTCATGTGAGCATAGTGAAATATCATAATGAAATGATTAGAGACCTTTGAAGATACCTAACCCAAATTTCTAAAGTTATGAGTGTCCGAGAGAATCACAGTGAAAGGTAAGAGCTCAAATTTTCCAAAAATTCTTAATGGGAAAAACGTCGATATACAAATACTTTGGTTCATAATGTTTCTGGTTACATTTATTTAAGAAGTTTAATGATATTTCACCTCTCATATAAGAAGTCCTGATATTTAGAATATGAAAGGGAACCAAGATCTTGGAAATATTTATTTTTATTTTTATTTTTTTTAACTTTTACAAACAAAACTTACTACATTGATCATGCCTCATAACAAATGTTTTCTAAATGCATAATGTGGGAACAATTCCTTTCTGGTACATCAAGCATCCACATATCGCAGGTAAAAGTTTCGTAAGAGTTTATAAAGTAATTCCGATGACTTTCATTATGATAATGAAATAAATTGAAGTTTTGTAAAAATGATTGCACAAGAACATACGTTTTCCTGTGAAATAAGCTTCCAAGGAAAGAATTTTGAGATTTAATGAATATGAGAATAAATAAGGTGTCAAAGATCTCAAAAACCTTTTTGAAGCTCAAATCAACTTACAAGACTTTGAGACCACAAGATTCAAGTGAATACAATGAAATAGGGACCATTTCCTCTCATAAGTGTAATTAATGTGATAGTGGAGGAAAAGGAAATGGAGATCTAGGAGAGCTAAATATCAGAATTTATTTTAAATGTTTATGATATAATACAAATCTAAAAGTCCAACAAGCTAGAAAGTTCGAAATTCTATGGAAAGATCTCCGAAAAATGAAAAGTAGAGGATCGAGATTCAAAATTTACCAATTAGAGAGGCTCTGAGTCCCTTTGAAATAAAGGAATGTGAATAAGGGGAAAATATTATGAATGAGTGTGATGAAATGGTTCAAATCAACTTGGTAATTGTAAGATTTGGAACAAGTATAGATAAAATCATAGATAAGCTCATTCGCTATAAGAGTTTTGTGTGAAACTTTCCTCCGTTTGTAGAAAATTTGAGCAATGAAGAATGTAATCATTTTCATTTCAATTGCATCGATGAGAGGAAGAATATGATTATTGACTCATATTTCTAAGTGTTATCGGGAAATCTAGTGTCTATGTAGAGCTGCTAGTCCCACTAAGATGGGTAGCTATCTTAGAAAAAAATAGATTAAAGTTACTTTCGTTTTTCTTTACGAGAAGTAGATAGGAGAGGAGAAAAGAATACCAACCTCAATCTTTCGCTTCGTTCTTTGTTTGTTCCTTCTCCTCTTTGACGGATCTTTGCTGCTCCTCCCTTGACCACTCCGCTTCAAAGAGTACCTATAAAGTCAAAGTAGCATAATACCTTCAAAGTGCAGAGATCTACAATCATAAAAAATATAGGACCAGATATATATTAACCAAACACATGCATATATTAGCAAACATACAAGAATGTGGAGGAAAAATTGAATAACTTTATTGATATAGAGATTAGAAGAGAGGATTACAACCCATTGATCTGACCCAGTGTCATCCTCCCTACATGAAAGCCCTTCTTCACCCCATGAAAAGCTTAGATCACCCAACACTATGATATTCCACCAAGAAACCAGAAACACTTCCTTACAAGATACAAGATTCGAACCTCTAGATCTCTAGGATGAGGGATCCATATATAGATAATTGCAGGGGGGTGAGACAGCTTCTAGGATTTTTGATTAGTGTCTTCTCTCTGATAGTTCTTGATTCCACTTGGAGATTGGTGATCTCTTACTCATCCCTGGGTGAATTTAGAGAGGCAAGTGTCACAGGAGAAGTTTCTGGAAGATTCCATGATCATCGACCTTGCAAACTGTCTCTACCATTTTTCTACTCTCGCCCATTGCACCCTACAAAAGGGATTTTTAGTATGCATTGCACTTTTTGCATTGAGCAGGTGAGATGCATCACACCCTCTGCACTGAGCAGTTTGTATGGTCCAGTTTTGACCAGTTCTGAGCAGTTTTCTGTGGAGAACTTCTGGGATATGATGTAATCAGCTAACCTTGTTCCTTTAGGGTATGAAACAACACTTTTAGGGACTCAAAAGCCCTTGGTTTATGGACATATGTGATTGGGGTTGTAGTGCCCAAATAGGTCTATAAAACTAAGTGAAAAAATATGAATGCATGTGTTTCTGTACACATGAGTGTATCAAAAGAAAAATATCGGAGAAATCACTTGGCTGTTTTTAGAATGTTATGATATATCAAACTTTTGATAAATCAAATTTAAAGAAACAAGAGGAGGCGAGAATTTTTATCATAAAATTTATATCAGTGATAATATATCAAGGATTTAAAGATCAAGAATCTGATATGAAAGTCCTGATATAGGCTAAGGGCGAGAATATCATATATCGGAAGTAACATGCATCGAGAATATGGGAACATTGGGTGATTGCAGATATCGGAGTATCGAAATATTGGATGATCATGATATCAAGAGTTTTGAGAATAGAACACTTTATAATTTACGATATTTGTGAAGGATGATATTCCAAGTGGAAGTTGTGGGGTTGATAGCTCTTAAAGTATTTAATTCAAAAAAACTGTCCAACTCAATTTTTAGTATAGTTGTGTCTAGCCTTTCAACGATTTAGAAGATCCAGTTTATTTTGATTTTATCTGATGGCTATTGAATCCATTGCTTCTTCTCTTAATATGTATCTAAAATGACACATTTGTTCATTAAATTTTTTGTGCCAATCTTTCAAGGTGATCACAAATGAATTCAAGATAATGGGCCATGGCTATACACCCATTTAATTGGGATGAATTTATTTGATTAAATATAGTTTGTGAAGTTATTTTTAGGAATATTAGGATGTTAGAAGTAAATAATACACTCAAAGCTATGAGCCTGCAAAGAATTTCAAAACAAAACTTGCAACAAGTTTTCAACAACATGGTAACAACTCATCCTCTTAAATTTATCACAATCATGCAGAGACATTTCACACATGCTAAATATTTCCCAATCTGTATGAATATATGTAAGAAAATGTAATGAATCAAGCCCAACAGGGTGGAAAATACAAGCACAACTTGAATTTGGTTAATGTAAGGATTCCAATGCAATCCTGCTCAAATTATTTCATGAATCCAACGCAATGAACAACTGAAGCCCCAAGACTGACTCAAGAAAGTTAGTGCACAAATAAACACATAAATCCTCTCTTTACAATGCTAGTCCTCCATCGAACATAAAACTACCTAGGCATATGCATCTAGTTCTCCTTCTAGATAGAAGTACCAAATGTCCAATATTCTAGAAGCACTTCCTATGAATAATTGAGGGTCCAAACTTCTCATATTCTGATTTTGAAATCCACATCTGTAATACACATAACAAGTACATATTTTTAGGTGAATCTAAAACCTTTTCCCTGATCAAATAAAAAATAAATATTTATCAAAACTTAATTTTATCAAATTGGCCTTCATGTCATTCTTATTATGTTGGGCCAATTGTTGGGGATATTGTGGTGGTGGAATTTCATTTTTGATCAAATCTCCCACCCCCATGATCCTTCAATATAATCATGATCATCCCTTTCAAAGGATGATGTTAGAGGCTCCCTCTAAACAATGATATACTCTCAATACTTGTTAGTTCATTCTGCTTCCCATAAACAATGTTGTATTCCTTCACAATAGGATACAATTTACATATATTAATTTGAATCTAGGGATTCCATTTGTATGTGAGGAAGAGAGTGGAGAAAGAAAAGAGACCCAGATAATTGATAAAGGTTCATAGACAAATAGATCAATCACTCTGAACTAAAATAATACCTTTTGTATTGATGCATAGTGGTAAACCCAACTATGCTTATGCACCTCATTACGCAAGAACAAGTTGCACAAAAGCATGATAAATGTTAGTAGACAAATCCTCCCTAAGGTCCTAGTAAAGCATTTGTTACCACATTTGGGAAAGAAATGACATCTAGCACAAACACACTTAATAATTCAAATGTACAACATAAAAAGAGATTACAAGCATTATCAACTACTTCCAAACTTGGCACTTAAGGAACTTCCATAATAAGACATGATATTGATTCAACACACTTAATTGAGTTTTATCTTGCAAGTAGTGACTACTTGAGAGATGTAGTGGTTGAAAATATATTTTGCTTTCATTTTGTTTTCATTCCATTCCCTATATGTGGGTTGAAGTGACCTAAGGCATGTGGATTTGGTGATTTGTCTTGGATTAATTGGTAGCCTTTGAAAATATGACTTGGATCATTGTTTCTCTATGTTGGAAGAGACACCTGTGATTTCAATTCTAAACCATTTCAAATGTAACATGTTTCATCGTTTAACTATTTATTCTACTTTATTTTCTAATATTCCCTTGGATGAATTATTCATCATTCATGTTATATGTTCGTTGTGTAGGTTGGAGACTTCAGGAAGCCTCAAATGAAGCCTCGTGATCCCTCTCATACTCTTCACATGAATTTAGGTAATAATAATGTGAACTTGAGTGGAACAGATAAGAATTTCATCCTAGTGCTAGTGAGCATGCATATATGTGTGGATTTAGGGCCAACAACTACAAATATAGGTCCAAATTTGAAATAGTCTCCTTTTTTTCCTAATATTGGACAATAATTTCATGGAAAAACTTGCAATAATTTCTGTAATTCTAAAAAATTATAACATGGAAACATTATTTGTTCTATCATCATAAATGTCTATTTGGAAATCCATTAGAGAAACTTACCCCGTTGAATTGGATCATGAATTCAGTAAATCTTCTAAATCTCCAAAAGAAGATGCTAAAAAAGACATAACACTTCCAAATGGTTCTAGCATGGTTATACCCCTCTCAAAGAGTTTTTCAAATGAGAATACCACATTCACACAAAATCATTTGAATCCTTCGGTTGATGTAGTATCTCTAGCTGTGAAGTTCACTCAATGAAGGGCTTGAAACACTTTCCAATGTCTTATAATGCTTTTGGCCTTTACTATGGTTGTAATACCATTTTACCTTTCACTAATCCAAAATTGCTTTACATGTAATTATGTTAATGCACCAATTGAAATTTTTGAGATCTTCAAATAAAGGAAAGAGAGCCTTGGTTTTCTACAATGTGATGGTTGAATCCTTCCAACCACGAAGAAAAAATGAGTTGAATAAGATATCAAGATTGTCTATAAGATTTCCCTTTTCCATTTTCTGTGGAAACTTCTTAAATGTATAAGGTGTATGGTTTTTCCCCAAATTTCATAAACTTTATTGTTTCTTGTAATTGACCTAATTGCAAATATTTCTAATATGCCATTAAGAACGTATGGTTGAAACAACTAGAAGATAATCGTTGGAATTATTGCATTGGGCAGGTATACTAAATCATTCTCATTTAATGATTTAAGTCTTTTGAGTTCCATGAGTGCTACAACTATCATGGTAAGAACATAAACAAATGTCCCAACCCCTATCCTTTGGAGCATCATAATGTTGTTCTTCAGACCTGTAAAATGTTTGGCTAGTGGAACAAAGATCTAATTAGACACAAGAACAAGCACAATAATACTAAAGGCTATGAAACACTGCAAGGTTGCATGAGGGATCTCAATATGTCCAATAATCATTATTCATTGTGCTTCCTTGTTTTATGAAGAAAGTAGAACATTGTGCAAAGACAACCCCATACATTAAACATGTTACCCAAATAGGAATCAACCATGAAAAGAGATTGACATTTTTGGTACTCAATACAGTGTCATGAGATGATTTTTATGGGAAATTGTTATGACATTCTTCTGGCGTTGTTTTGGTATTGAAATAGAAACAAACGAATTAAATAAACTAACCCCTGCTCTAAGTTCTCAACCCAATACTATATAAAATCCCAAATTATAGAAACCTGTGTCTTTTTAGTGACCCTGTTAATCATTTTCTAAACATAAATGTTATTCAGAATGACATCCTTTTTCTATCTAAGCCAATGCCAAATGCACTCGAAGGGTAAGGCAACCTCTATGTAGATATGATACCCATGTTCAAGGGAAAATTGAACTTGAACTTCATAATTATCTTTGGGTTCTAGTGACATTTTAAGATTACATGATCTAGTAGATAGCCACCATATAGGGAAACATATTTCAGTTCAAAGGAATCTCCTACATCAATGAAAACATTTGCACTAGGTGAAGTCTAGAATACCTCATATTGACCATCATTAAAGTCCCAAGCCTTGGAAACATTTATTTTGTGAGTTGCATCTTGTTCAAAAACGAAGGAACCATATTTCTCTTTGTTGGATCTATTTCCATAACCAAACCATGTTCTAGTTGTGACTTGGAAATTGCCTTGCCTATAGCTATCATGAATTCCATCAAACATATAAAACCTAAACACTTTCTTTACCAAGAACCTATTTCAATTGTCTTAGCAAGGTTATTATTCTTAATGCATTCATGTTTTTGAGGATTTAAAATTTTGTCCCAGGTCCTTGCACAACCACCCCATACGATTTTAATTTTAAATGATTTAAATTAAGCACACGTAAGTCATTGGTAGAAATCCTTACGGGACCAATTCCACCCTAAATGATAACTATGATGTTACCCATTGTAATTTCATTATGCACTACCCATATTCCTTAATAAATTTCTGTTTCTAGTGCCAATATCAATCTCCTTTCAATTCCAACAAAAGAAAAGAGAAAATAGTTATGAATCATATTGGTGACTCGTCCTAACTATTCTAAAACTTCAAGGCACAACATTCAATCTTTTTCCCTTTGACCGTAATATGATGAAATATGTAGTATCTGGTTTACACCAAATACAAGTAGATAGGCTTAATCCCACATATTGGTGATGGAAAACGTTGGAAAGAGTTGTGACATGTCAAATGACTCAGAACACCCAAATAGATTTGAAGAATACAAAAATCTAGCAGAGTTTGAATGAAATAAAAGAAGCAGAAAAAATGGGTCAATTTGAGTTACACCACATACTATATAATTTCCCTCCTTTCTGTATGGCTCTATAGTTTGTACATGGATGTAAAGAAGCTGTAGTATAAAAAGGTTTGTTATGATTATTGTGTTGTACAAAAGGTTTATTTTTAGTAGGTTTGTTACTAGGTTGGCACAGTGACCAATATATAGAGGAATTGTTTCTAACTAACATCCATTGTTTGCAACCCTATGAACTAAGTTCTTGGTTACTACAAACTACGTTTGCATAATTTTGAAAAACTTTGGAATATCAAATTAATTGATCTAGAAGAACTCTTGTTTCCAAATAAATTTAATAGACAATATTACCATCTCAAACATATTTACACCCTTGAAGATGATTGATGGACCTACACATTATATTTCAATGACTTTCTTAATGGAATTGTCTAGTATGGTGTTTGAAGACTTTAAGTGAAATCCTTTATCATCTTAGAAAAAATAATTTTGGAAATATTGTAATGTTAGCTCATGGAAAAACTATGAGGGATGAGTTGTATAGAAGGGAAAAGACTCATGCACCTTGTAATATTTTGGGTATTATGCAACATGCTTTTATCTTGTAACTTTTTGGTTTCTCTAATAAGGTTTCTACACCAGTCTTGTAATATTTGATGTTTATGAGTGAAAATATTTTTTTGTGTACATCGTTTGTGAAGGTTTTAAGAATTCTAGTGTATATGCTTAAATTTCTCTCTCAGGATTGAAGAGGCATGCTTTCCCCATTCTATTTGATACCATTGTTCATATAGTTTTCGGTAGCATTTTTGTTTGTCCATGAAATCCATGTAGTAAAGGCCAAACATATATACATTCAAAGTTATTTAGCAATTCCCATACAAAGTTCCCACACACATTTACTCCTCTATAATTTGTTCCATTTCACTTGTTATTGAAACATTCATTTAGTTTTTTAATAAAATTGCCTTCACTCTCTAGCACATTCATAAATATCAATAAAACTTCAACATTAACAAAACACATGCCTCATTGTGTTTGTCAAATTATCTAGTGTACTATGTAGATAGTCCACTTGAAATGTATCATTCCATATTTATGAGAGTGGGAGGTTGTCATTATTGGCATCACCAAAATGTGATACCACGAGTCCTTAGATTTACCAATAGCTTTGTTTCCTCATAAGGTCACACCTGCCAAATGAAATTGCAACATCAAGAGTATGGACATCACTCCAGTCATCATGTGATTTCCCTATAAGCATGGAAGAAGATTTAGAATGAATCCTATTGTCCTCTCTCTGCTTATACTACAATCCTTGCTTATAATTTTGGATATACAATGTAATTTTTAGCAGTGCAAGAAATTGCATTTTGGATGATGCAACCCTTGCTTATACATTTGGATATATAATGTGGTTTTAAGTAGTGCAAGAAATTACATTTTTTATGATCAATCACTTTCATGTGACCCAACTAGATATTTTGAGTTTGCATTTTTCCAATATAATGGTAGAAATATTGTAAAAGTAAAGGGTACATATGCCCAAGCTCTGAGAGTCCAATGCTCTCAGAGTCCAATGGAGAAAATCAAGGGTACCTATGCCAAAACTAAAGTACAAATATACCAAAAATAATGATAATAGATATGTGTTAGTAAATTCCATGAAAATTTGGATCTTGAAAAATATAGTATTTAGATGCAAAACCTGTCATAAATATTGGCATATGGTAGTAACCTTCCCAAAATAAATTAGGAGTGAATCTCCTTGGAGAGAGAGAAAACTATGATGGCGGCCCATCGGAATTTTTCATTTTTTGTTATGATATAATACCATTCAAAACAATAAGTTTCATTTGAAATTTTGTAATGTAATGGGGACCATTTGAAAATTCTCACCTCTTTGGTGAATCTAGCATGAAACAGTCTCCATTTATGGTTTCAAGCTTTTTTTAATGAACTCTTGCAGCGATGCCTTTTTTTTCAATATCGTGGTCTTACCACTTATCTTTTTTGGTCTTTTTAAAAAATGGTTTTGGTTCATAGAATATGTGTTGCTTTTTCTTGCTGTATCAATTTTTTGTGTACACATTTCATATATTAGAAAGCAATTCATTGTTCTATTTTTAATTGGAAATTGTTCTTTAAAATATATTTCTCACTAGAACTACATATTTAATTGTCTATGAACACAAGAAATATCGTAGTTCCATATTTCTCTTTTGATCTTGAGGGTATGAAATGTTTAAATTATATACTTATTTTTGAGCTTTGGGTTTGATTTTGACTTCTTCCCATCAAGATTATGGCTCAAGTTCAAGAGTTATACTAAGACACAGTGAAAGTGAAAAAAAAAGGTTTAGCATTAATGTAGTAGTACTGTAATTGAGTTGCAAATATGTTCAATACGTAATGTAGTGCTAACGAAAGTCTTCTTATGGGTTTGTACGTGTAGATGAAAAATAATCTTAAGTATTTTGTTTTGGCCATGTGAACCATTTTCAAAATTTTGATTTTGTTTTTTGTTTTTTTGGAATATATACCATGTGGCAGACGCCAAACTTTGACTCGTTCAGCGGGGAAAAATATAATTCTTCGCCCGATAAGCCTATAATACACGCGTGGTATTTGCTAAAAAATCGAAAGCTGATCGGACATTTACACCTTCTTGAAGACCGCTGAACGAGGTTCCATCGTTTCGATTGGCGTCTGGGGAAACGGCGGTCTGCAACTGCAAAAAAAAGATGGTGAAGGCATATACACAGGAGCACGTCTACATGCATCCCTGGGAGCGGTCCTTTGATGGACACTAAAGAATGATAATTTTGCTTGGCTTAATGAAACCAGATAACATCAAAGTTTGGTTCAGATTCTGCAGGCACTAAGAAAGTTATGGTAGAGGCCAACTTCCATGAAAAGTTTGGGACTGCATATCGGGCGTCCTACATTCAGCATCTGAACACCAACGGTGGATTCCCTCCACTAAATAAAGGCAAGTACTACTCAGAAAATTCACCACTCATAGTTCCCTTTGAAGAAAAATTATGGTCTTACATGCAGAACAAGATACCTCCCTTGGAACCTTCTGCCATTGCAGTGCCAACCTCTGATCATGTAGTGGTGGAGGGCTTCTTTTGCAAAGGCATGATAGACTACTCTTATGATGGCTTTCAGTGGCATAGGAAGAATATGCATGGAAAACACTACCCTGTGCCTGGAGGACATGAAGTTGGACCCTTCTACATGTTAGACAAACTGCATAGCCATGGTGGCATATTCTAATTGGAGACCTATAATCCCAATGGTTGGAAATATTATTGATCACCCTGTTAAAGTCAATGATGATTATATTCGATTGTCCCTCTTCAAAATCACCAAGAGATGTGGAAATTTGTATGTTTTTTTGTTGTTATACTTGATTTCAGTGGTTTTTTTAGTTCTTTAATCAAAATTTACCCCTATGAAACTCATGCCATTCCAATGGTATAAGGCCACACCATTCATAGAATGATTAATACTGTGGATCTCACCAATGAACCAATAATTCCCCACATTTCAATAATATTTTAATGGAATATAAATTTATATCTTAATCCTTTTTGTTTGTTTTGATTAGCATAATTATTTTTCAGCTAAAATTTTCATGCTTTTTGTATTCAACTTTGTGAAAATGCAAGTCACTAGTGGGACCATTCAGCTACATACAATGGTGGGAACAAAAATAGTAGTTCCTCCCATGACTTCAAACGTTACAAAGAAAGTAGCTTCATGGACATGGGTATGTAGTTTTTATTTCTAGACATAGAAGCCTTGCTCTCTTCTAGGTTGCTGAATATGAAATTCTGCTGCCCTTTTGGTCTTGTTGGTTATTCATGGAAACTTAGAAAATCATAGAGATTGCACAAATATAATTGTTACCATGGATAGAGGTAGGCTTGAATGACATACTTTTGAGAAAAAGTGTTTCCCGTAATTTTTGAAAAACTTATTTTATCTTTTATGGTGAGAAAATACTGATAATAATCATAGTTTGTAAATCTAATGTACATGTATAGGTTTGTTGAGTTTTGATAATAATCATCTTGAAGTTTGATAATAACCGTAGTTTGTGAATCTAATGTATGTGTATAGGTTTGTATAGGTTTTCTTGTTTTGATGGCAGTTTTATGTTCAGTCCAAAATCTTGTTGGAATTTTCTGCTAAATTCCATAACAGGCAGACAAAAAAAAATGCTCTGTTTCTGCACAGAAAACTGAAAATTTCATTTTCTGGAAATGGTGTTGCAGCAACAGGATTCGATGTTGCAGCACCGCATAATAATACTCAGTTTCTGTTAACACAGAAAAAACAGAAAATTGCTTACTGGAAACTGTGTTGCGGCAACACAGTTTGGTGTTGCAGCAACGTTGATCGTGGTGTTGCAGCAACGCGAGTTTTGACGTCAAGCCACTCGGTGTAACAACAACACGTTTTTGACGCTAAGTCACTTTAAGAAAATTGACGCTTTGGTGTTACAGCAACTAAAACAAGTTGGCGTCAAAATCACTTATAAACTTACAGTGAGACAATTGACGCTTGGTGTAACAACAACTAAAACAAGTGGCGTCAAATCACTAATAGACTTTACAGAGTAATAACAAAGTGTTTTTGACACTTGGTGTAATAGCAACAAAAAATCAGCAAAACAGTAAACTTGTATTCATAATAATAAACAAGCTGATACAGAAAACTTAACTGTTACAAGAGGAACGCTTCAGTTCCAGAAATCGATTTTCTCTATCTTAGAAAATCGCAGGTTCAGCACTGCTGTGCATTTACAGAAGAGACTCTATGTCGTTCTTCTAACCTTCTCTCTTTTTCTCTCAGAGTACAAAACAGAATTGCTGTTCAAAATCTCTTGCACTCACACAGAAAACAGAACTTCTGTTCTTTTTCTTTCTTACACATAAAAAACAGGACTGCTGTGCTTTGTATTTATAAGATAATAAATATCTGAGTTAAAAAAATAAACTAATCAAAATATCTGCTGATATTTATCTGCGTATTTATTGCAGAAGAGGCGGTGATGCTTTTCAAGACGACAGTCTCCAGGGGAATTAAACTCTGAATTTAATGCGTATTTAAAGTGCAAAAATATCAGAAGACTTTTGCTGCTTCCGGATAATCTGCAATAACTGCTGAAGCTCAGATCTTTGTTCATCATTTATGTGATGCAGTTGGAATTAAATTCCAACACTCCCCCTTAATTTCAACTGCTGCATACCCAGGCATTTCCTGAAATGATCAAAACTTTTCTTTGCTAATGGTTTTGTCAAGATATCAACAAGCTGATCCTTTGTTCTGTAGTGCTACAAAACAATTTCACCATTGTTAACCAATTCACGTATGAAGTGAAATTTGGTATCTATATGCTTTGTTCTTTTATGAAAAACAGCGTTTTTAGACAATTCTATTGCTGAGCTATTGTCACAGTAAATGGTTGTGCCATTTTCTTGTTCATGACACAAATCTCTGAGAAATCTTCTCAGCCACACTGCTTGGCATGCTGCTGCTGTTGCTGCCACATACTCTACCTCCGCTGTTGAAAAAGCCACAACTGGTTGCTTCTTGGAAGCCCATGAGATGACTCCCGATCCCATATGAAACACATATCCTGATGTGTTTTTCCTATCATCAACATTTCCAGCCCAATCACTGTCTGTGTAACTTGTCAACATGAAACTTTCAGAAGAGGAGTATAAAATACCAAATCCGTTCGTTCCATTCACATACCTTAGAATCCTCTTGGCTGCCTGCCAATGAGCCTCTTTCGGTCTTTCCATAAATCTGGAGATTAAAATCACAGGGTGCATAATGTCTGGCCTAGTTGCAGTCAAGTACATAAGGCTGCCAACTATGCTCTTATACAATTTTGGATCAAAATTCTTGTTGTTGTCTTCTTTGGTCAATTTCAACCCCATTACAGTTGGAGTCACAACTGCCTTGCTGTTCTGCATGTTAAATCTCTTCAACACTGCTTCTACATATTTATGCTGAAAATGAAAACGAACCAATTTTCCCTTTGGGTCTACTTCAAATTCCCAGAAATATATTTTTAAGAAGCCCAAGTCAGTCATTTCAAATTCACTTTTCCATATGCTTTACAATCAACAATGAGAGAAACATCATTGCTTGTAAATATCAAATCAATTCTACATATAAACAACGATATAATCTATCGCCATTCTCACTTTATGTAGAGTGTGGGTTCACCCAAAATCACCTTATAACCCCATTCTCAATCAGATAAGCATCTATTCTGCTGTACCATGCTCTTGGAGCTTGCTTCAGCCCATAAAGAGCCTTCTTCAATTTGCAAACTTTATGCTCTTGGCCAATAACTTCATAACCTGAAGGTTGTTCAACATAAACCTCTTCTTTTAACACTCCATTCATGAATGCAGATTTAACATCCATCTGATAAATCTTCCATTTGTGTTGTGCTGCAATAGACAACACTGTTCTGATTGTTTCCATCCTTGCTACTGGTGCAAAGGTTTCATCATAGTCTCTGCCTTGTTGCTGCTTGTAGCCTTTCACAACAAGTCTTGCTTTGTGCCTGTCAATCTTGCCTTCAGCATTTCTTTTGGTCTTATAGACCCACTTAACTCCAATGGCCTTTTTGCCTTCAGGGAGGTCCACTAACTCCCATGTGTTACTCTTTTTAATTGCACTAATTTCTTCATTCATTGCTTCAATCCATTTATCTTCATTTATAGCATCTTCAAAATGAATTGGATCATCAACATGACAATATAAAGCGAATAATGAATTCAGACCGGTATTGGTACTTACCTCTCCTTGTTTATAAATCTCATTCAGATTTCTGAATCTTGGTCTTCTTGGTGTGCTGGAAGTTCCATCCGAACTTGAGGGTATTTCAGATCCCTGTGGTGTGCTTGTAGAAGCACTGCCTTGACTTCTTAAGGGTGTTCAAATTCCAGCTTGTGGTGTGGTTTGCTGAATTTGTTGTGGTGGAGGAGGAACCACCAAGGAAGGATTATTTGCTGGTGTCCCTTCCTGTTCTTCTTCATGAGACACAATTGTCTTCACGTTCACTGTCTTTTCTAGACTTCCATCCCAAGCTTCATCTTCAATGAACTGCATATCCCTGCTTACAATCAATTTCTTTGTGGGTGGATTATAAAGTTTGTATGCTTTTGACTCATCACAATAGCCAACAAACACACACTTCTCCCCCTTACTATCAAGCTTTCTCCTTAGCTGGTCCGGTACATGTGCATAAGCTAC